>PVKZ01001481.1:0-195105 GCA_004027375.1 Macroglossus sobrinus | reverse complement strand
AGTCTGTCTTGGTTGTCCTCTTTCCCTTCTTGCCACTAAATTAGGTCTCCTTCTTTGACTCTTCTCAAATCTTTTGTGTCTTTTTTTTTCACTAAACTCTATCACACAGGGATTATATTTACATCCATGCATCCTAGTAGTAGCTATTTGTTGATGACTGCCTCATTGGGACCTTTATCCCAGATTTTCCCTTCATTAATCTCCTTATAATCTTGATCACTGACTATATGAACTGGGATCAGTTCTATGTCAGATGTGTTTTCCACACTTTATTTTAAGCCATAAATTAGCTGACCAGTTGAGTAATGTAGTATACCAGTGTCTGAATTTTACTTTCATTTTGGTGCTATGTTCTTCCAGCAGATAAGGGATTTTTCAGTTTGCAAGGCTGTAAATTTATCATTCCTTCTTAATATAATTATTCTGGAATTTTTTTTTTATCCTGGGGAATGGCATTAATCATCCAACCAGATTGACTTAGCTGTCATTCTTGACTCTTTTTTTTTTTTACATTACTACCAACATCTAATTAATCACCAAGTTCTACTAAAACCTCTTCTTTCATGCCTCTGCAATCATTCACTTATTTCTAGCCTTATTCCCACTCACCTAGTAAAGAAACTTTACCGGTTCTCATCTGGACTATTCCCTCTTGGTAACTTGTTTTTGTTATACTGGTCTCACATGTCCCCCTGTGAGACCAGAGGGATTCTCCATGTGCTGCCAGAGGGATCTTAGAATACAACTTTGCTCATGCCACCTCTTTGCTTTCATCCTTTCTTGTTCCCCTGTTCATGTCTCCCTGTTGGATAGCTTTCCAAGTGTTTAAGATAAAGAGCAGACTCTAGAGCAGGACTTTTGAAGCCCTTGGCATTCTGACTCTTACCATTCATCCCTTTTTCTAACCACCTCTGCTAATCCCTTCGCTTTCTAGCCATATGAAACTAACAACAGTTCTCAGGCTTTCTCATGTTTTATTTTTTTAGCTCAAGAGTTTTTTACTTGGTAAAATGTAAGTAACCTATAGTTTTTGATGATGGAACACCTTAAAATGTTAAACCCATTACCACCTCCCAGCACCTTATTTGATTGAGTCCTACAATGACCATTTGTCTTAAAGAGATTGAACCATCCATCACTTCTAACCAAAAGGCTTTTTAAATCCCAAGTTTCTCTTTGCCTTAGGCGGGGGGAATACTTTTCCACCTCTACTAACTACATTGTATTGTCATCTGTTTACTTGTTTCGCCTTTCTTGCTTTCCTTGATAACAAGAAGTTATTCAAATTTATATCTTCAGTGATAACCACACACTTGATAATAGTAGGTACTCAGTAAATATTCAGTCTGAACAGAAAAAGTTTTTTTAGATAGTCATGCTGTTTCTTAAGAAAAAAACAAATCTTTAAATGAATTTTTACAAGCATTTACTTGAAAGATCATTTGATACACATAAAGCACAATCAGAAGTGATTACAGTGGAGCACAATATATATCTTTTCCAGCACCATAATCAAGACTTTTATTAAATTTAGCAAACATTTATTGAAAATCTATCATGAGTGAAGTACTGTGCTGAATACTTAAAAGCAGAATCTATGAGGATGATATCTTATAACTAATATTTATAAAATTTTATACTAGAAGAATTTAACTTTTATTTTTATCTCTTTTTAAATGGTGGTTGCCAGGAGCTGAAGGGAGGTGGGAATAAGGGAGATGTTGGTCAAAGAGTACAAATTTTCAATTATGTGAGATGAATAAGTTCTGAAGATCTAATGTACTGCAATGTGACTATAGTTAACTATGTTGCATTGTATACTTGAAATTACTAAAAAGGTAGGTCTAGAATGTTGTCACCACAAAAGAAATTAGGTTAATTATGGTGATTAGTTAATAATGTATACGTATATCAAAATATCAAATAGTATACCTTAAATATATAAAGAGTTATTTGTCAATTCAATAAGCTGGAAAAATAAAAAATAATAAAAAATTTAAAAAAAAAAGCCAAAATTGCTCTGGGAGATAGTACAAATTCAAATTCATTCAAGAATCATGACAAAAAAAATGTGCTATGTACTTTCTAATGTGAACATATAAATAGGTGTCTTTTCTGCACTTTCTAAATGAGCAATGTGGAAACGGTAACATAAGAGTTCTTTTGTCGAGTGCATGTTGTTTGGGGATTGCTTTAAATACACTTTCTAATTTACCTATGGGACACAGAGAAGTTAAAGGAGCCGGGAGATAATATTAGATTTCAACTTAGACTGATTTAGGAGCCTTTGATCTTAGCCACGATGTACTACCAATGTAATGACTTATTTTACAAGACCAAGCTCATTTACTGAAAATGCACTCTTGTGTTTGGTTTCTGCAAAGTTATCATTTTCAAAAGAATAATTTCTTATTCACTCTGAATGTTTTTAATACTAATTAGGATACAGCGTGACCGCGACATATTGTTTACCACATGGTTCCAAGTGAATGTCTGCATCATTTTGCAAAATAGTTGAGATCTGCTACCCATCACTTAAAAATATTATAGTGCATTTCCTAGTAGTAGTACATTTATAACCTCATAAATTGCATTAAATCTTCAACTATAGTGAGGCTATAGTACTAAAAAAATGTATCATTCACTTCATTCTGCGATAGCTACTTGACAAATAGATGAAATTGAAATCTGCAAAACAGGTTTGTTGTAGACTGCCACAGTCCATGTAGTCTCCAGCCATTGTCAAATGGATATTCAAGGTACTCTGAAATGTTCAAAGGGGTAATAAATAACAGATAAGAAACATCATCTCATCATTTGCCCAAAGGTTCAGTAGAGTTCTAATTTGTTTTTTCTTAGACTTATCAAAGGTATTTAAGATCAATAAGTTGAGGAGAAAAAAACAAATGTGTATTCCTTTAAGAAAAAAACTTTTCTTCTATCATCCAGACTCCTACTGAAGCAGGCCAGGTGGAATAAGTACTTGTGATATTAAAGAAATGATAATGTTATGATGCTATTATTTGACCCATAAAATATACTGCCCCTCAGATTCTGAAACATCAAGCCTTCCATAAGGTATCATTGTATAAAAATAAAATTATCAACGTATAATTTTGCATGTCTCTAATTCATATTTTCTAAAAGTGGCTTCATCCTTTATATGTTATTTAATCCTCACAATAACTCTATGAGCTATCACTGAATTAAAAAAAAGAGAGACAATGAATGTTCTGTAAAACACATAATACAGATACAAAAATTTATTTTAATCCATCCAAGCTCATGTTTCAGAGAACATGACTGGGATGGTGAAGGAACTCAAACCCAGGAGAAATGGTTGAAGACAGTGCCCTAGTAATACTTGCCAAACTGGATTAAATGAAATAATGTAATGTAGGAAACTGATCTGTTTAAATATGAATAAAGAAATGATATATAAGCAATTTGCATGAAAGTCGGACACAAAATGATATTGAGGAAGCCTAAATTTACATATTCTTTGTAAATAGTAAAGTTTTATTTTAATCCATTACAAGAAATTGCTAGCTGGAAAAAAAATTAAGTGGATGACCTCTTTCCTGAATAGTTTGTGATTTTAAGACCTCAAAAAAGAAAAAAAAAATAAAGGCACTTATTAAAATTATTTTTCTAACAAGAGATTCAGAATGCAATACTTTTAATTTCCTTTTTCTTCTTTTTCTCTTCTTTTTTCTTCTTAAAAAAAGACAAGCTAAGCATACAAAATATTTTTAAAATAAAATGAAACAATGTAGAACTCATTAAGTATTTTTTATCTAGTTCAAAGCCTTTACATCCTTCATTAAAACTTTGTTTACCTCCAGCTGAAGAATCTCCTACATTAGGTCAGTATTTTAAGAACAACATTGGGAAGAAATGTTGCTTTTCAGTGATTTTTCTCCCGAATTAAGTTTTGGGGAGAGGAATTCCAAAACAAGAGCATATGAAAATCTATCCCTGAAGAAAGTGCTGTCCTCTGGATGGAGAGCAGGAGTTATGCATGACCCTCTGAGGGTCTGCATTCCCCGCCTCCACTCTTTCACTCTCTCCTTGTGACACCTAAGATCATTGGTCAGAGTCTTGATCCAGAAGAAACCGAACTGGTCTAAACCACGTGAAAATGGAACGTACAGACTCAGTTTCGTGAGCAACATTTTGGTAATTAACATAATTATGCAGTCCCTTAACTGCTGGGTTTTTAATATTTCACCCAATAGAGAATATACATGTATTTAAAGTACAGCTCTAGTGATATCCAGTTGAGAAGTTGGCAAGGCTCCTGGCCAAGAGCCAGACTGTGAGTAATAAGGTAGAAGGGACGTATTATGGCTCTGGAAAGAGCCTGGTTGGGAAGCTGGTGGAGGAGGATGGAGGAGGAGACCAGAGGGAGAGGAGATGAAGGGGCTGCTGGGGGAATCCTGGCGAGGGGGAGGAGAACTGAGTGTTCTGAAAGGCTTCTGATAGACAGGTGGTATTTTGAATGTTTATCGCACTCAAACCAAAGTTCCAAGTCTTTTGAGGTTTGCCTGTCATTCAGTTTTGTAAACATAGTATTACATTTTCCTAAATGTAGGCTATCTGTCACCTTAAAAATTGCTGCCCTTGCTTGTAGGAAAGAATGAAGATCAGCCGCCCAAGTGAGAGAATTAATTTTCTCTGTGTGTGAGTACAGTCCGTTAAATGGTCATTTCAAAGGAATCTCGTAATTCACAGATATTGCTAATGTATGGTTTATAAACCAATCCACCCATTAGAAGAATGAGTCTTTAATGGTAAGCCACAATTTCTTATCTCTAGAATTCGGTAGTCCTTTATTGAGCTAATAATTTGCAGCTTTCGTCAGGGTGTACATTCTGGCCTGTGGCCATAGTTCTGAAGGAAACGGAAGTTCTTTTTCAGTTCTGCCCTGTGGTCCTGCACATTACCACCTTCTGTCAGTGCTTGCACGGTCCCAAGGCTGTGTCCAGATGTAAAGCTAGCTCTGCCTTCCCTTGTGAATACATTTGGATACATCACCAGTGGATGTGATAGATGCATGAAGAAGACATTTGGCTATCTTCTGCAATTTTAGAAGGTCTAAAAAGGCCATCTTCCCAAAACCACATGACTGAAGGAAGCTTAGGATCTCTTGGAGCTCATTATTTTTATAAATGCAAATTCTCCTTAGTAAATTATTTGATAATCTCCTAATATTTTGGCTGGGATTGATTTGATCATATGGATTTTAATTCAGCAAACATTTATTGGCCACATTTTATATTGAAATACAAAGTCATTCACTTTGTAGAACACAAACATACATAAAAAGTTATCCTTAAACCCGAATGGCTTTTAGATCACCAGTCTGAGTTTCTTAAAAGTGGAATATCTTTTACAGCATGTAGAATGGTAGAATTAGTGAATAGTATTTATAAAATAAATACATATTGAACAGTTTTAGTAGCTTCCTCATGCACACAAATATCTATGATCCATACAGTGCATTATGAGTGGCATGAGAATACTAAAAGTGTTTTGACAATGAGGCAGAAGATAATAGAAGCTTCATAGAGGATGTTTCAGATACCTTGATTGTCAGGTACGATTTAGGCAGCTGTGGGAAAGGGCTCTGGAATTTTCTATTAGCACAAATAGTAAAGACCAAAACCCAGAGATTAAAAATAAAAGTGTATTTCCTTTTTGGGAAATTGACTAGAGGTGTGAAGTAGGAAACAAGGTTTGTGACTCTGAATGGAATCCTCTGGATACTCTGTAAAGGAATATGGACATTACTCCTAAAATAAACAAAACAGGGGCTATTTGATCATAGTAATCAAATAAGAGTGTAGGGTTTCTGAGTCAAAAAGAAAACAAAAAATGGTTTGGGGGCAAAAGCAAGTGTTACCTACATACAGCACAAAATGATACAGCTGACCTAGAGCTCAGCGAATCCAGGAAGAATGTTGTATACATTGTGTTAACTCTAATTGTCTACATAAGAAGATATTTCTGTGTCAAATTTACTTCTTCACCAAAAGCTAATGACCCGCTTTGCTTGGTCCTCTGGCACTTTCATTAGATAAGGCAATTAGTAAATATATTCAGCTGGTCCTGAGAATAGTATGAGACTTCCTTGATGTAGAACTCTTACCTAGTGGAGAAGGAAACAAAAATCCACAGTTTATTTATGTGAGAAAATAAGTCACTTAGGAGGTGTTCTTCCAACATAAAGCAAAAACTTCAAAAGAACCTGTGATTATATCTTAAATAACTTTATTGTTAAAGCTGTTCCCTGTGTCTTCTAAATCTCAGTTAAATGATTTGAAATCTGGCCATATTGTCAAAGAGCAGGAACACCCACTCAGTTGATTCTTGCCATTACAAACTCTAAGTGGTGCCCAGGGCTTAAGATGCACCATTCTCATAGATTTTTTGGCGGTAGTCACGTGATCTCTGTTTGATTTCCTTATGATGAAGGCTTAGAAAGGGCTCCTTTTATAAATCAGAGGGTAAATGCAAAATGCCCCCTTTCAAGGAGGCTGCTCAGCAGTACATAGGATTTGAGTTCAATGTTTTAGAACTTGCTCTTTTTTTTCCCAAGATAGATAATTGTTAGAGGGTTATTAGAAGGAGTTAAATGAAAAGGCAATTGTGAGGGGACTATGGACAAATTTGCCTTCATTTTTATTTGAATGTTGAAGCATTCTCAGTATTTACTGTGTGTTCCTGGTAATGGAATTCAACCCTTTATCTTTTGTTAAAATGTTCTTCAATAATATATGATTATGCAGATGTGTAGGAATAAAGCATGTGTCACAGAGCCAGTCTCTCTGCAGTTGTTCTCCTGCCATAACAAATGTAAAATCTCTCCCTTTATGTAACCATGATAAGGATATGGCTTTTAAATTACTTAAGGTATGCATATGCATGCTCCTAACAGGAAACAAACACAGGACTATTACCAAGTTATCTTCTGACTAAGTGAAAACTTATGGAAAAAATAATGGCAAATAACCTGTCATCATGGTTATTTTTTGATATTACATCTGAATATTTTAAATTCAATTAATGTCAAATTTTTTTTAAACTAAGAATTGATCTACTATATGATCCAGCAATGCCTTTACTGGGTATTTACCCCAAAGACTAACCTTATACCCGAAAAGATATTTGCACACTGTAGTTCATAGCAGCATTATTCACAGGACATGGAAGCAACTGAAGTGTCCTATGATAGAAGCTGTGACAGTGTGCTAAAGAAGCATTGGTACATATATACAATAGAATATTACTCAGCCATAAGAAGAGTTAATATACTGCCATTTGCGACAACCTGGATGGACCTCGAGATAATCATGCTAAGCGAAATAAGCCAGACAGAAAAAGTTGAAAATCACATGATATCACTTATATGTGGGATATAAACCAAAAAGCAACAAATGAACAGGACAAACAGAGACTAAGGGACATGGACAATGGACTAGTGGTTACCAGAGGGTAGAGGGTAGGGAAGGAGGGGAGAGGTGGAGTGGGGGGAGATAGACGGAGTAAAGGGGGTCAAATATAGGAAGGTTGGGGGAGAATGAAGTGGGTAAAGGGGACCAAATATATGGTAGCTGAAGGAAACTGGACTTTGGGTGGTAAATACACAATAGAATATACAGATGTCAAATTATAATGTATACTTGAAAATTATATAATTATATTAACCAGTGTTAGCCCAATAAACTTAAATAAAAAATAAAAAACAAAATTAAAAAAACTTGCATACAATATATGTTGTCCATGTGAGCCATTTTTAATAAAATTAATAAATATAGACTATTTTCTAAGAATATTGCCAAAGAATATAACCTTCATAACCCTAGGAAATAAGTAATTTGAAATTTGAAATAAGTAATTTGAAAATAAGTGATATTTAATTTCATTTTATGTATAAGATATACAGTTTGTCTACAAAATCTTCTCTGACTAGGATAAATTCTAGTCAACTGTTGCTTATCATTTTTATTTTTACAGTATTTTAAAGATGTTTTTGCAGAAGATGTCTTCTGTCAGGCCTCATAACTCTTGCCCTGTGCATTTGCAGTTTAACACTTTGCCAAAAAGTCAAATGGACTCTTTCTTAGATTTGTGGTGCTTCTTCTCACTGCTACTCCCTCATCTATGTCACTCTGTCTGGCATATTGCTCCAGCACCTACAATCCTGAACTCTGAATTTTATCTCTTCCACCCACCAAGACTTCAGCTCTCTGCTTAGGCTCTGCTGCCCAGGGCAGTGATTTGATAATGCTCCCCGGCAGGAAAGCTGAGGTTCATGAGGAGTCGTTTTGTGTGGGTCCCAGTGTCAGTGATCAGAGCCCTGTGCTACCCATTGCCCTGTGCTTGAAAACAGTTGTACTTATACTTGTCCAGTTTTATTATTGTTTACAGTGAGAACTTAACATGGGATGACTGTCACTCTTTTGTAACTTATTCTCGTAGCTCAGTTTGGAACCTGAATGCTTCTAGTTTGCTTACGTGGTCTCAAGAATTTTTGTTTGTCAGTTGTCAGATTGAAGAAGTCTCACATCGTGGCATTGACTTTATTGGGTTAATAGTTACATCTCTTGATAGACACAGATGATCATGGACCCAGGATTATCTAATTTTTCTTTTTTGAAGATGTGAACATATTCTATAGATTTTTAATTTCTAATTTTACCTACTACTTTCTTTACATTTTGTGTATTTCTTTATTTCTTTTTTTTTATTTTTCAATTAGAGTTGACAGCTGATATTATTTTATATTAGCTTCAGGTGTACATGTATTTATTTTTAATATCAACCTCATCCACATTCTCTTGCTTGTGAGAAATAATATATTAATAAGAAAGCTACTTTCTTTGACTATAGGCATTTTATTTTCTAGCTAAGAATTAATTAACATTTTTAAATAGTGTTCAAATTTTTAAAAAGTGCAACAAAAACTTTGGATGAATTAATTTCTGTTTAGTACTGCTTTTACTGCATTCTTTTTGATTTCATCTAAGCTTGCTCAACTTTTGTGATTGCCAAATTCTCAGACTCTTTTATGACGAGTGTAATAGGAAGTGAACTCATCACAAACTCAGAGACCAGAGTTCCAGCCATGACTCTGCTGCTGACTAGTTATATGATATTTAGCAAATTACTTAACACATTTGATCTCAGTGCTCGGTGTCCAAATCCTTAATGGGCTAGATGTCCCCTTCAACTCTAAATTCTAGATGCTGGATCTTAAAGGTACCTAAAATGACTCTCTTTTCTCAAGCTAGCTAACTCAGACTCTGCAAGAAACAGCCTTCTACTGTAGTCAACAAAGGACGAAATGTGATAATAAGTAAGTAAACATTCATAAAATGTTTAAAGTGCTTTAGTGATATTATTTTCTGTTATAGTTATGATTTGAGGGAGACATGATATGGTATTATTTATTTTTATTTTCTTGTATTTTATACATGGTAGATCTTACATTCTTTCTAATTTTTATATTTCTGGAAAAGGAGAATAAAGGCTGACATCACTTCGTATGTTAAAAAAAATATGACTGTCCTCTTTTCAAAATGTAGCCTTTTTGTGACTCTCTCACTTCTTCCACCCATTTCGTCTGGATTGTGAGTTGATCCTATCTTGGACCAACATTATAACTGATTGTTACATTATAGAAAGCTGGCATTGACGCATGTGTGCTCTTGGCAACCTTGTGTTGAGTGAATCTCTGTAGTAGGTGCTGTGAATGAAAAAACTGCTAAAATACTGATATTTGCACTAAAAGAACTCAAGTTACAGTGGAAGAGATTGACAAAGCAGCCAATAATTATACATGCAAGTGATCATCACACAAGGTACTAGGAAACCAAAGGCAAGAAATCAAATTTAGAAATTTGAATGGGTTTTTATTTCAAGATTGGAGTTGAGAATACATTCGGCATTGACTTCTTTCTGGAGCTCAAACAGGGCAAGCTCTCTCCTGTCCCAGAGTCTTTGCTCACACTTTACCTTGTGACTAGAAGGCTCTTTCTCCATATCTCCACTTGGTTGGCTCCTTCCTGTTAGCCAAGTTTCAGCTCAAATATCACCTTCAAATAAATAAGGCCTTCCCATTTACCTTATTCAAAATAGCTTCACCTCCATAATGTAATTTCTCTAATACTTTTTAGCTATTTACCGTTATTCACAATTAACTTATTATGTCATTGCTATTGTCTGTCTTCCCAAATGTAAAAAGCTATTTTGATTATTTCTAGATCTCTATTATTTATAACATACCTGGCTTATAGCAGCCACTCAAAAAACATTTGCTGAATACAGGAAAAGCTCAATGAATGAAAGAATTAAAGACTAAATGTCTCTCTTAGCATTTATGCCCCCCCCAAAAAAGTTGGGCCATTTGACAAAAAAATCACACTTAATATTTCATGTTTATTAATTCAGAAAATATTTATTGAGTCAAGTACTGTGCTATGCCAGAGTTCATGCTTTGTAATAAAGAACATCCTCCCTTATTAAGAAAAACATTGTCTATTGTTTGTTTATTTTTATACATGGTCAATAATTTTGAACTATATGAAATTTTAGGTCTCAAAATAAATCATTTAAAAAATAAGCATATACAATATATGTAGTAATGATTGTACTGTTGCCAGCAGCAGAATCTAGTGTGATAGATTAGATAACTAAGAGACGTACCTACTTACCTCCCTCCTTGCTTCAGAAAAAGTTGTGTCCTACCCCGTATTTTGACTTGGGGATTAGCCATTTACTTGCTCTGGCTGATGAAATGTTAGCAAAATTAACACAAGAAGAGATTTGGAGTTTCTTGCATGTTTGAGTTTGTCCTCTTGTGCTTTGCCATCATCACAGCAAAGTCTCCAAAATAGCTGCTGCTCTCCTACCCCCAAACCAGGCCCAGGATGACTACACAAGGAACAGAACTGATGCACAGCAAAGCCAGCTTGAAGCAGAATATCCCAGCAGAGCCCAGCCTAAATCAGCCAAACCCTTCCCACCTGCAGACATGAGAATGAGGATAAACAATTGCAATTTAAAGCCACTGATTTTGGGGGCGATTTGTTCCAATGCATTAATAATCTGTAAACTTACCAGAATGTGAAAAGCAGTCAGGTACAAGCACCAAAGCACTGTTGAAATCTGTAGTTAAGAAATTTAAATGTACATGTGGACCCTGCATTTTATGCTGTTGGATATATGGAAATTATTTAAGAAAATATCAAATGGGCCAGTGAGCTAGAAAAGGCACAAGAAGGGTGTTTTTTTTAATAGAATATTTATGTAAGAAAAGGAGCAAGTTCTGCTCTCACTAGTCATATTTGCCTTGTAATTTACAGCTAATTTAGCATGTTATAGAGGAGCTTTGGGTTGGCCTGTGGTTTTTATCTTCTGTGTTAAATTATGCATCTTTAGAAAAAGACTGGGAGAAAATTATAACTCATATTTATTGAACACTTGTTATGACAGGAACAGTTCCAGGAGCTCATCATTCATTTAGGACTCTGCAAAGATATGAGATAGAGATATCATTCCCATTTAATAGATGGAAAATCTAAGGTACCAATCTCTTAAGTAATTGGTCCAAGTTCATAGAGCTGAACTGTGGCATAGATGAAACTCTACCCTAGGAACATGGTTCCAGGATCTACACACTTAACCACAATGCAGTGTTGGAGTATTTCTGGCATATGACTCATATATTACTCACAAATGATAAAGCAACATCTGGCTTCTCAGTACTATTTCCTTTGAAAATTCCAAATGGCTCAAAATTGATTTTAAACACTGCAGTTTTGGCAATTTAAGGTTTGTTAAGTGCAGGTGTTCTCAGTGTGTCCCCTCTCACTGCATCTTTGTGGACTGCCTGCTTGGGAGTCTGTCCGTTGGACTAGGAAAGGCAGCAGAATTTCAAAGATCAGCATACAGGAGATGGGAATCTGGGGACACAGAGCTTGAAAGGCAGGTGGAGGATGTCATGAGAAGCTGACAGTCACACATCTAACCTCTTTGTAACTGATCAGGAAATGTTGTTTTAAAAATAATAATAATACTAATAGAAATAACGTGAATATACCAGTTTACTAAAAAAGGTTAGTGATGGCATATTTGAAATTATTTTTAAAAAGGAAAAAATGAAGAATTGTTCTCCAATGCCATTATTTGTTTTGGTGGATACATATAGCTGCTTTTTAAAAAAAATCTACAAATGTATATATGAAAGAGAACACATGCACATAATTGAGCATTCTTTGTCTTGGATGCTAAAGTAATAATTGGTGCTTTATTATAAAAGCAATGAAAAGAGAGACTTTTTAAATTAACTGCCGTTTTTGAATTTTAGGTTATGCAGGTATTGAAAATTTTAGCTTCAGCAAAATTGTTCTTGAGGTAGTGATGGCTAAATCTATGGGGGCAAATAAGACACAAAATGAACAAGTCCTGGTACCAGGCACCTCACCCAATGGGGAAAAATTCATGACATTCCTTTCAGGTTACTCTCTTTTTCTCTTTTCATAGAATTATAGAATTTTCAAGATTGGGGAGACTTGTGTGTCATCTAGACAAATGACTATTTGATCCTTGAATTTCCTCTGAGGGAGGAATGTGCCATTTCTAGGGTATGACCAACCTCTTACCTGCTGTATTGACTTGGTGATCTCAAACTCAACATGTCTCAAACCAAAGTCTTGACCTCTTTTCTTAAATTTTCTCAGTTCCTGTTCATGTCATTGCCATCTACCTATATCTCAAGTCATTAATAGTCATTTTACCACACCCCGCTTCATTCTTCACCTTTAGACCCTCACCAAGTCATTCTAAGTCTAACGCCTGCTATTTCTTGGACGTCTTCACTTCCTGTGTGTCTGCTTCCCTAGGCTCACAAACTGAGTCTCAGACACCATAATCTGTCATCCATCTAATTCAGTAGCCACTGAATAATTTCTCTGGTTCTGTCCTTACACCTTTTAATCTGTACTCGTAGTGAGCCAGAGTGTTTTTTTTTCTTTGATGTAAATTAAATCCCTTATTTTTTTCTTTAAAACCTATTACTTTTCATTAAATTCATATTCTAATAAGAAATTACTATGAAATTCGGCCCTTCATCTTTTGCTTTCTCCATCTCTTTGTACAGTGCTTATCTGTGATGACCTTCTATGATTGCATTATAGATCATTCTTGTTCCCACTTTAAGTTGTTTAAGAATTAAATGATATATTACATATAAAGCACTTAGAATTGTGGCTGGCAGATAGCATTAGTAGATAGCATTTTTATGTTGCTGCTGTTTATTTATTTTATACCCTCCTGGGTTAGAATTTGAAATTGGGGGCTGTGTCTATTTTTTCAATAGCTCATATAGCATAATACTTGAAAAATATGATATGCACATTTTATATTTTTAAAGAATATATTGTATGAAATATATACTTAGAGAGTTCTAGTCAATGGAAAGTTATTTTTTTGTGCTGAGTTGAAATTAATCTCCTATTTAAACATTGGTCCTATTACTTTAGGACATTCAAATTAAGTTATATTCTCTTATATAGTTATATCTATCATTATCTATCTTTTCTATTACAGTTTAATCAACATTACATTAATCAATAAGTCTCATAAAAATATTGAATTTCTATTTTTAGATGCTAAAAATTCTATAAATTCTAATCACTTAAAAAGTCATTATCATCTAAATATATAATAACTATTTAAAATTTTCTTCAAATTTTCAAAGATTGTCTAGTCTAAGAAAACTCAAGATACAAAAGGGTACAAAATAGAAAAGAGCTAAATGAAGAAGCACTTTTATTTACCAAATGATACTTTTATTTAAAAGGATTTTACATATAAACAGCATGTTACTTCAACATAGCATCTCTACTTGCTTATTTTTTGGAAATGTAATTTGTTGATAAAGTTTTAGGATTTTATCTATAAACTAAATTACAGTACTTCTGTTTTATTAATATAGTAAATTCAAGTTGTTAAATGACTCACTAGAATTTTAAGAATAAGTTTTTTAGATTTTGCTAATGTGTCAGCAGAGAAATGGCCTTTCAGTTAAGTGTTTAACTGAAGGATCAAAGGATTTCATGTTTAGATATAGGGAAGAAACAGAAAGGTTGGAAAGCTCAGTTGTTAACAAGTATTTGCGGGAAGGGAATTGAAAATCGGCTTTAAAAAACCTAACTCAGCTGATGTTGATAGCTTCTGCTGGTTACAAAAAAAAAAAATAATCAAAATAAAAAATCCTGACAGAATGAGCTGCTCCTGAAAAAAAAAAAAGGTCTAAAAAGTTACAGCCTCTTACATAGATTTTTGAGAAATAATAAAGAACCTTGAATGAAAATACTGTTAAATAGCAGGCATATTATCGCTTTAGGGGAAAATATAATGCAAATCAAATATTTTCATGATGTATAAACACTAAATGAGATGGTGAGATATATAATTATTCTTTACATTTAATTACTGTACATAGGTAACCCAATAATTTGACTCAGGAAAAAAAAATATAGCTTCAGAGGTTTTGAGGGAAATTCTTGCTGAAATAATCTAGAATCTTGCTTTAATTTTGATATAAAGCCATTGGCTTTGATCAAGAAAAAGTTTCTTTTTAATGAAAAGATGTGTTTTCTGTAATAATAGAGTTTAAAGACTCTTTACAGAATTTTGGCTAGGGGCTTATTCTACTTTTTATTACTTCATTTAACAATTTTGGCATAGAATATCTACCGCATTTAAGAGGTTCTGAAGGTACACATACAAAATCATACTACTTAAACTAGCTAGCTCAACTCATAAATTAAACTTTATGGCTGTTTGTGCAGGCTTCAGTACTCTGACACTATTCATCTTCTTTATGGCCCCAGAACTATCTCTGAAATAGATTTTATGTTGCTTTTTTTCTTCAAAACACTCGGTCTCCCACTGTATTCAGCATAAAGTGTTACCTTCCTAGACTAAGATACAGCCCTCTCCACAATGTTGACCCACCCTGTGTTTGCAGTATAATTTTGACTTCTCTGCACCACAGCCTAACCTAGAGCCTCACCCTCCAGCTATTTGTTGCTCTTACGTAATTTACTTATCCATACTGTCTACTTCTTCTCACCTGTATGCCCCACAAGTTTTCTAACTGGACAACTCATACTCTAGGACCCACCTCAGTAGTAACCCCCTCTCACTTGTTTCCCATGGTAGGCAGAATTATAAAAATAAAAGAAGAAAGGAAGGAAGGAAGGAAGGAAGGAAGAAAAAAAATAAAAAAGAAAAGAAAAAGAAAGAAAGAAAGGAAAAGAAAAAAAGAAAAAGGAGAGATGTCCATGTCCTAATCTCTAAAACTTGTGAGTATATTATTTTATATGCCAAAGAGACTTTGCAGATGTGGTTAAATTGAGGACAGGGAGATTATTTAGAACTCTCTGTATGGGATGATTTAGGGTTCTTATAAGAAAAAGAAGGTCGCAGAGGAGTTAGAGAAAGAGATATGATGATGGAGTAAGAGGTGAGGATGTTGAAATTTCTAGCTTCGAAAATGGGAGTAGGCCAGCAGCCCAGGAATGCAGACAGCCTATAGAATCTGGAAAAGAAGAGGAACAGAGCCTCTGGGTGTGAATGACTCTGCTCTGCTAGTGAGGACTCAGAAGAATGTGAGGGGGAGCCTGGTAAACATATGTTGTCTGTCTTAGAGAATACCTAAGTCATCATAAACAGACAGTTGGTGGAAATAAGAATGTTAAAAAGCACTGCTGGCGAAGGCTCAAATGGAAATGAACATGTCATTAGAAAGTGAGGGAGAGAGAATTCTTGTTATACAATGGCAGGTTGCTTAGCTGAATTGTGTCCTGCACTTACACGGAAAGCACAATTTGTAAATTATGAACTTGGATATTTCACCAAGGAGATTTCCAAGCAAAGCGTGAAAGGTGAATCTTTATTCCTTTTGGCTGCTTATAGTAAAATGCAAGAGGAAGGACATAAATTGAAGGAGGAACTGTTAGGCAAAAAGGAATAAATTGAGAAATCCTCAGCCTACCTAGATTGTAAATATGCTAAAATTAAGAGATTCGCTGTCAGGAGGGTGTGCTCTGGAGAGCAAGCCAAGGAAGTTGGCCTCTGGACAACCTTTTGCTAGTACATCAGAAGGGTTAAAGGTCAGAATAGTTAGTCATACAAAGGCCTCTTGGAGGAGATTACACATTCTACTCATAGATCCCCTCAGCTGTTTGTGCAAAAGAGAGATGGGGTTACCTAGGAGAGATCTATGAAGGAGCCTATGTCTAATGGAACAAATTTCCTTGACATATATAAGAGACCCCCCAGGATATCTGAGTATGTCCTACTACACGAAACACTGACAATTTTGACTAAAAGGGACAAAAAGAGTATGAAATAAAACTGTCAGACTCACAAAACTAGACAGGTAGGAAATAGGCTGGTGAATGATTCAGCTGCAAACATGTGCCATATTTCACAGAAAAGGAAGGCTAGCTCTATGGGCAGGGAGCCTCAGACCAGAGGCAGATTCTGGGACCACAGCTGATTATTCCCAGGCCTTGAAATATCTAGGTTGCTTGGCCAGTAGGTTCTGAAATTGTTTGGTATTAGTGATTATTTTTTTCTACCTTTTCCTCTCCTTTTTGAATGGGATTTTTACAGCTGGAACTCTATGCCTGTCCCACTGTTGTATTTTGGAAGCAGATACCTGTTTTCTAATTTCACAGGTTCACAGATGGAGTGGAATTTTGCCTCAGGATGGATCAGGGCTTACTCATACCTGATTTAGATGGTCTAAATGATGAGACTTGGGAATTCTGAGCAGATGAAGTTTAGATGAGATGTTGGACTTAAATTGATGCTGTAATGGTTTGACACTTTTGGAAGAAGTTGGGATGTAGTGAATGTATTTTGCATGTGGGATTGATGTGAATTTTTTTGTACCAGAAGGCAGACTGTGCTAGGCAGAACAGCGCACCTGTAAAGATGTTCACATCTAAATCTCCTGAACCTGTGAATATTCTGTTACATGACAAAAGGAAATAATATTTCAGATGGAATTAAGATTACTAATCAGCTGAATTTAAGATAGGCTTTTTGCCTTGAATTACTTCTTTTATGATATTAAAATTGTATTACCTAGTTTATTTTACATTTATCTGGTATACTTGTACATCTTTTTATTTTCAACTTTTCTGAAAAATTTTTGTTAAGTGGGTCTGTTTGATTTAGCATAGATTCTTTCTTGGGAATCTAGTTTATCATTTTATTATAATTGGTGACTTAAGCCAATATTTTTTTATTTAAATGACAAATACATTTAGTCCAATTTCTGCTGTAATATTTTATTTTATATGTTTTAAAGACTTCAACTAGGTATTTTATTTGCTTTGCTTCTTTAGTGTGCATGTGTGTCTGTGAATGTGCATGTGTAGTTCTGATATTTAGTGAAGTTTTTATTATTGCAGGAGTTGATCTCATATTTTACTTTAAAAATATACTTATTTTTCAAGTATAATATTCATACATAAAAACACACAAAATGTGCACAGCTCGATGAATTTTCACAAAGTGGAAACACTCATTTAATCATTCCTGAGGTAAGGAAATTGAATTTTTCCAGCACCCACAAAGTCCCCTTGTGTCCCAGTTGCAACTACACTTCATTTGTAAACATAACTATGATTCTGACTTTTAAAACTAGATTATATTTTTGCCTGTTTGGAACAGTTTATAATTTGAATCATATAGATGTTACTTTTGTTTTTGATCAACATTATGTTTATGAGATTCATTCATTTTATTGCACATACCCTAGCTTGCTTACTCTCACTGCTCTGTAGTATTCACTGTGACATCACTTGTCTCTTTTACTTTGATGAACAGTTAGGATGGTTATGGTTCTTGGCTATTAGAGTACACTGATGTGGTGAACATTCCTGTTTATATCTGTACACATTTCAGCTGAGCGTAAAACTAGAAGTAAAATTTCTTTGCATAGTGTACACGTATATTCAGGTATGGAGTTTTCTGTATATTTTCTTGATACTTTTTATCGATTAAATACTATTTAAAGATTCATCATGACTTTACCAACATTTACTTAGAAGTTTAATTTTTTAGTGACCAAATATTTGGAGATAGATTAGATTTTTTTTTAATTCTAATTTAATTTATGGTGCTCAGAGAATTAATGTTTTGAAATGTGCTGAAATTTGCCTTATTGTTTAGTACAGGTTAATTTTTTAAATTTAATTATTTTAAAAGTTAATTATGTATATGCCATAAAAATAAATTTTTTCTTTTGTTAAACATAAGATCCTATATGTACTTGTTAAAGCAAGCATGTTAATTGTGCTATAATTTTTTAAGTTCCTATGAAATTTTGCGAACTTGATCTATTATCAGTTGAAAGATGTGTGTTAGACAAAGAGAGATTCATACAGGGAAGTTTAATATTTATTAATTTATTTTGTGCTGCTATGTTATTTGGTGCATAAATTTAGAAGTATTATATATTTCAGATATACTGACTCTTTTTATTCTTGCTAATGACACACCTAAAAATAAATTGAATCTCACATTAATATAGCAACCTCTACTTTGTTTCGGTTAGTATTTAATCTCCTTTATTATCTTTTTACTTTTAATGTTCATATTTAAGGTGGATCTATTATATAAGATATAACTGTTTATGAATTTATTTGTTGTTCTTATCTAAATGAAAATCTGTCACTTTTACCTGGTGAATTTAGTTGTAATTACTGATATATTTGGAATTAGTACAATCACCTTATTTTGTACTTCTTATTCAGCCTACCTGTTCTATTTTTCACCCTCCAATCTCCTTTCCTACCTTCTGTTGGATTGTTTAGCAGTTGCTTTTTTAAAAGGCATTTAATTTTGTTTCTGTCATCTTTCTAAGAATAGGGTCTTTGACCCCATAGTGATATGATATATGATATTTCATATCACTATGGTTTCAGAATTTTTAATAGCATAGAGCTAGGTTTTTAAATCTAGTTTTAGAATAATAGTCTTTTTAAAGGAAAACTTCATTTGTGAATTTAATATTAGTTTAACACTCTGGTGTGTGTGTGTGTGTGTGTGTGTGTGTGTGTGTGTGTGTGTGTGTATCTATGTGTGTGTGTATTGTTTTGAGCTTATCTCACTAGGTTCATTTTTTGATGAGGATAGGAGTTCCCTAGATTTTAAAAATATCTTTAAATATTGACTTCCAATGATATTTTATTTGATTCTAGAGATTTTTAATAATCTTAGGTTGGTTTCATGATAATCTCTATGCTTATAGCTCTTGTACCATATAGGTTTTGTACATTCAGACAACACATATATGCATTGTGACTTTTCCTATGTTTTTTTTTTTCTCTCTATTTTTTTAACCCTAACCCTTGAACCAACTGTTAAGTAAGAAATTCAGAAGTAAGCCTTCTCAGTCTGGTGGGCAACACTTTCAGACCCACCCAGCTAGATTCTGTACCCATCAAGGTTCTCAGCTTTATGCTAGGATGTCAGTTTCAACACCCTGATTTCTACAGTTTATAAAACCATCTGTCACATCACCAGATGGATCTTAGAACCCACTTCCAATTCTCTAGGGTCTCCTTTGCAGAGACCAAACCCTACTGGGCTGCTGTTGCTTTACCTCATGCTTATTGTTTGGCTTTGATTCTTCTCACCATTTCTATCTCCTGGAAATTACATTTTGTTTATTGATCATATGTTATTCTGTATTTCAAGATAATTGTAGTAAGAGGAATATCTATAACTAAGTTGACCATGTTGTAAAAACTTTTAGCAATTAAAAAAATTCTACATTTATTTATTTACATTTTTAAATTATATTTATTGAGGTGACATTAGTTAATAAAATTATATGTTTCAAGTGTGCAATTCAATAATATATCATCTGTATATTGCATTGTGTGTTCACCACCCAAAGCCAAATCTCTTTGTATCACAATATATTCTATTTTAAAAAATTTATTATTATTTATGCCTATGGCACCTGGTCTTCCTAGGTGTTCTCCTATCAAAGTACTAACCAGGCCTGACCCTGCTGAACTCCCAAGATCAGACATCAGGCTTGTTCAGAGTGGCATGGCCATAGACCATCGACTGTGGCTCCACTAGGGCACAAATCCAGTACTTTTTGCATGTAAAGCAGACGTGCTAACCACTACACTATGGAACCACATCCAATAAATTCTATTTTTAATGAGAAAGTATATCAGAAATAGTTTGAACAGTTAGGATAAGTTAATATGTCATATAGCTATTGATCCAAATTTGGTAAAGATATTTTTTCTTTCAAATGAATGGATCTAGAAATCAGAGATTAGAATAATTTGCACTGGGTCTGCTAAGAGAATTCATTAATGAAGTTACTAAATCATTGGCTTCACTTTTGAAAAGCCACAAATTGCAATGCTCTGACCTTCTGTTCAATTAAGAAAAATAAATCAGTATAATAAAAACAAGAAAAACTGCAAAATATCCTGAAAGCATGGCTGGCATCTCAGAATATAAGAAAGCAACCTTGGAAAATTAGACCTTTACGTGAGTGAGTACTTGTAACTTTCCCACCACTGTGGACTTCATATGCTCTTTTCTTAGTCTTTGTTTCTCCCTTCCTTTTTCTGTTTTTCTCTTCTTCTTCTTTTTCTTCCATAAATATTTACTGAGGACACAGTTATATTATCTGTAGCACTGAAGAATTACTCTTGTTGCCTGAGGACTCTCATCTTGGAATTCCATTTTAGTCATCTAATGACCACTCAGCTCAAGAAATTGCCTAGACATACACGATTTCTGAGAATAATTCAATATCTTCATAACTCATTCATTATCTACTTTCGTTATAGAAACTGTTTGTGTATTATTATTCATTTTACCTACCTTTCCTTCCTCCATGTAAACTTATGTGCCTTTTTCCTACGTGGTGTTAAATCAAGTGGAGTTAGAGTGTATACTGTCTTCATCAAAGACTTATTTTTTCTGTTTTATGGAAGCGTGGATAGATCTTGCTACCAGTTTGTTGTTTATAAGCAGAGTCCTGCTTTCAACTCAGGACTGCTTTAGAACGAGAGGTCTCTAAAAGAAAACTGGTAATGGAAATTTTAGTGATGAAGTAGAACCTGTTGGATAAGCTCACTTTTAACTTCAGTAAAGTCAAAAGTTAAAGCTTCAAATCCCATTGAAACCTGCAGAATTTAAGCTCCAAATGGGTCAGTTCTGACCTTGTGTTTTGGAATCCTATAGCCACTAGCTCACTATAACACAAGATGATTTGGGAGCCATACTGAGGGAACTCAGAACATGTCTTTACAGTTTTTCTGAGTGACACTTGGGATATCTCTGTGACTTGAACAGTGAGGCATTTTTGGGCTCAGAATTACACAGAAACTAGGGTATGCTAAATGAGGTGCAAGCAAGAGCTGTAACTTGCCCTAAGCTCCAGTGGCCTCACCAGTTTCTCCAGGGTCACTCATTAGTCTAGGTAATCAAAATGGGACCACCATCTTATTAAAAAATATTAGCTTTACTTTCTAACAAAAACTTTAAAGGAACTGACATCACTAAAAATTTTAATATATTGTAAAGAATATCAAATACACAGTAGATAGATGAAAAACAGAAAAGTATTCAAATCTTTTCTGATGAATGTAAGTAAAGATTTTGAGCCTATCTTTCTCAGGCAATTAGGTAATGTTCAATGGAATCCAATATACTCACAAAGTAAATCTCATTATGGCCAGTTCAATCTATCGACATGAAGTGATTTAATGCACAGCTGGGAAAAATGCTAAGAGTGGGTTCTTGCCAGCTGTCTTGCACCACCTCCAGCATACACTGATTATAGTATTCTACATGAATTCTTGAATGCAAATTAGTAGAGTTTTTTTAATCCATTAGTTGATTAACTCATCTAATAGATATATAATGAACATCTACTATGAGCCAAGAACTGTTATAAATTCTGGGGTTATATAAGTGAACAACAACAACAAAAAAGAAGATTTAAAAAACCTCTATGCATATGTGAAACTTTCATTTTGGTGGAAATATATAGAAAATATATTTATATGATATATCAGATAGTGATACATTTGAAGGAGGAAAAGGGATTAGAGAAGAGAAACAGAAGGAACACAACTTCAAATAGGAATAGACCTCTCTGAGAATGTGATATTTGATCAGATATAAAGGAAATGAAAAGAGTGAGCCAGGCAAATATCCAAGCAAAGAGAATTCCAGAATCCCAGGCATGGAGAATAGTCAATGCAAAGATCCTACGACCAGGGTATCCCTGCTCATTGAGGAACAGCAAGGTGGCTGGTGTGGCTGGAGCAGAGCCAAGGGTAGAACAGCAGAGACGAGAGAGGTCATGGGGACCAGAATGTGTAGGGCCTTTTAAGGTACTCATTAAAAGGCTCCGGGTGAGGTGGGAAAGGCGTTGGTGACTTTTATGCAAAGGAGTGCCAGGATCTGATTTGTGCTTTAATCAGAATCACTCTACCTCCTTTATTACATTCTTTTTCTAATGGGTCTCTTGCCTCCCTTCAGTTGTTTCTTAAAATTATCGAGGCTACTGCAGCCTCTCAGTTGGATGGCAGAGACACCTGAAAAATATAAGTTCAGCAGCAATAAAACAGCCAGGCATTTAAAACAGAGAGCAAAGAAGGGTGATTTAGGTACGGAACATTTAGCATTAAGAAATGAAGCCACCACAGTCTTTTCAGCAAAATGAAAAGTCTCTAGTTGGTAGTCATGGCTTGTTTCATTTATCATAACCATCAAGATAAGATTTCTGAGGTTTCCTTTATTGAAAAGTTTAGTAGCATCATCTTTACCTGAACAGTGTCTAAGTCAAAAAAGCTAGAAAGATATTCTAGAACAGTGCTCCTTGAACTCTCTTCTTTTTATTTTAATTTCCAATCTAGTGTGGAGTTTTACTTTGGTAAAATACAATAAAGATAAAGATAAATTACTAAGAAATCAAATACAGCATAAGGACATGCAAAATATAAGCCTAACATTGTATATTAGATTCAACATAAAATCTTATTTCAGTGATATACTAAAAATAAAACAAGGGAGAAAAGAATTACAAAAAACTATATCCATTTTCATTGAAAGAGTGTGCCTAAGTGATTAGCTGTGAAAAGTACTATTATATATGTAAATTTTAGATATTCATAATTGTAAATAAAAAATTACAAGTGAAATAGGGGTTCCCTATGTTAAATTTGAACAAACACCTTGCGTATCAATATTTAAATATTGTAATATAATAAATAGTTTATTAAATTATCTGAGTTGGATTAACAGTGATACCTGATACACATCAAGTAATGCATATGTAAATTGCTTCTTTATTTGGTTTTTATAACATTCCTCATAAGATAACCAGCTTCTCAGAGGTCTGTTGATGAAAATGAAAGAAGAGATTTGCAACAGTTTCAGCAAGTATGGGGTATTCATTTTATATTTTGACTCCAAGTAAAACAAATAATGCTGCATTTTCAAAAGTTGTCTTCGATATTTTGTCAGTAGCCAGTTCCAAAAATTTATCTCATAAGGTCATGGTACAATTTAAACTATCTTTTGATTAAATAAATGAATTCCAGATCCATTACTTTTTTAGATGAGAATTTTAAAAATAAATAATACATTTAATAACATATAACATTTTATCTGCTGTGGACTTAATTGTGTCCCCTCAAAAAATTCACACATTGGCGTTCTAACCTCCAATGTTACTGTATTGGAGATAAGGCCTTTAGATAAGATAATTAAGGTTAAATGAGGTCATAATAGTCAGACCCTGATCTAACAGGATTGGTATCCTTCTAAGAAAAAAAAGAGAGAGAGAGAGAGAGAGAGAGAGAGAGAGAGAGAGAGAGAGAGAGAGAGAGAGAGAGAGAGAGAGATCTTGTATGCATGTGCTCTCAGGCTCTCTCTCTCTCTCTTTCTCTTTTCCTCCCTCCTTCCCTCCCTCCCTCTCTCCCTTCCTTTCCCTCTCCTCTCCCTCTCCTTCTCCCTCTCTCTCTCTCTCCAGAAACAATCAGCTGGGACTCTGATCTTAGACTTCTATTCTCCAGAACTGTAAAAAATAACTTTCTGTTATTGAAATCACCTCCTGGTAGCCCAAGGAGATTAAGGAAACCAAGTTCATAAAGTGTTTGCCGGCAACACTTCGCAGATAGTAATATCAGGATCATGTTTTATTCATTGGTGATTATGATATGGTTATCTATAGAAATCTTGTTTTTCAAAGTTACTAACTTTTAAGTTTCTCCTTTGATCTCAGCTCCTGTTCAGAAAAAATTTTTTTAATTCTTTCTCTTCATGGAAATATAAAGATCATTAAATATATCAGATATCAGTTAAAAGAGCAAGTCAGGCTTTTCTACTGATATGTTTAAATTTGAGGGCCAAATTGATTTTCTATCCTAAAGAAACACTATGAGTTTGTTCCATAGTTGAAACACTCGTGACATAATTTCTCCCATCATATTGCTGTTTATGATCATATTTTATATTATCACAAATGGCTGATGGGAAAAACAATAAATAAATAAAAAGCCCTAATTAGTAGGATTTTCTAGTTTCTTCAAAATATATTTCTCCATCACGGATAATTTCAACTTACCAATGTGAAATCACTGAACACAGCATTCAGAAAAAAAATGCTAGCCACCAGGTGTGATGAGCCAATAAAAGCCACTTGTAGTGTACTGATTCTTACATAATTCAAAATTTGTATGATGTCACTAAGCATTGTTTACTTCAGCTGGCCATTTTTTCAAATCAATTTACATTCTCTCACATGCTAGTCAACTTAGATAACTATTCCAGAATCTTTTCCTGATGTTGGCAGTTGCTGCCTCAGAATATACCCCTATACAAAACTCAAACTGCCAACCACATTTGTTAACAAAATAATACTTCATAACTTTATAAAATTTAGAGCTAGTTGTATTTCTCAGCAATGAAACTAAAAGATTTAAACAAGAGCATCAATTTCTTCCTTCAAAGCTTCATCATTTTCAAATTGCACATATACAAGAGGTTCCACAAAAGCAATATCTGCACATTTATCATGTTACAATGAAAGAATGCTGTGCCAGATTTATTTATTCAGTGAGTTGGTTTTCCATACTATCAGACAGTTTCAGAAATCATCAAGCTGTGATAGAATTGGAAAGTAGTACTTGAGTTATCTTTTTTACCAGAGTCACTGAACATTTCTAAGCAAATATCTTTGATAGTCATTCACTAAGGTCTTGGCAACTCCATGTGTATTTTAGTCTTAGCAACTTAAAATGCCACTTTTTGTAAAACTCATGAAACACTAATGATTATATGTAGAATACAGAACATATGCTTCCAACAGTTTTTTAATTCAATACCTTTTCTTTGAAAGAGTAATTTTGTTTGTTTAAATGTAACCCTTTATATTTTTGTATAAATGATTAGTAAATTTTAATGACTTCATAAATTCATCAGCTTAAACAGCTACACAAAAATACATTATGGTTACAGCACTTCACCATCTATTTGGGATAAAAACAAAATTTAATATATAAGCTGAAATATTTTCAGGGATATTTTGTTAGAACTCTTTTTGCCCATCATTCTATGGAATCACTTCTTTTGTCCACATTTAAATACCATTGCTACAGTCAGCAGATTGTGTTTTTTCTTGTTTTAAACAAAGTCCAGTGAACTTGTATGTCAATATACAATTAGAGTTATTAAAGTAAATAAAAAATTTTATTTTCTTAAGTTATAAAATAATCTTAAATATTAAATTATAAAGTAGGCTTTATTAAAATTTGAAGTGATTGTAAAAATAAATATAAAAATAAGTGCTTATGTATTCTCAGATGTTTATATACTTTTGGGTTACAGTTGGCAAAGTAACCTCAAAATGTCACATATTATATCATGGCTTTTCTGCATACAACATGCATACAGCTTAAGCCACGGGCAGTTTACCATATGAATTAAAAAAACAGTGTTTATACCCCATTCAATGACATGAGTTCACTGATCATGTTCTTAGATCTTGCAACAATATCTAACGGCTATAGATTTTTCTCAATGCTTATTCTAAGTCTCTATACTTAATGCCTCATTGATTGGTAGCAAATGGTTCATGAGCTGTCATCGATCCTTGAACCACACTGCGAGTAGCACTTTTATAGAGAAAGGTTTTCCCTAAACAAAGGTTTTCCCTAGACATAGCTCCGTACATTGGAAGGATCATGAGGATATTCATGATAAAGAACTTTTAACATCTGGTAAGACTTTATCATGTGCTAAATATTGTACAAAGTGTTTTACATGGATTATGTCATTCAATTCTCACACAATGCTAAGAGATTCATAACATTTCCATCCATATTTTATAGGTGGAGAAACTGAGGCTTAGCAAGTTTAAGTAACCAATTCCTATTTCATATTGTCTTACAGAATTAGTAGAATGAGAGATGAGATGGGCTCCTACATTGGTAGTAGAATTTGAAGGAAGAAAAAGACCTATGATAGTCATCCCTTATCCATGGTTTTACTTTCTGTGGTTTTAGTTACTCCCAGTCAGCTACAGCCCAAAAATATTAAGAGCAAAACTCCAGAAATAAGCAATTCACGTTTTAAATTGCATGCTCTCCTGAGTAGCATGGTGAAGTGTTGCCTGTCCAGAATCACCCCTTTGTCCAGCCTATCCACACTGTATATGTTACTTAAACATTACTCACATAGTAGCCATCTCAGTTATCAGATTAACTAGTATCACAGTTGTATTTAAATAATCTTTGTTTTATTGTCATACTTGTTTTATTATGTTATTGTTTTATTATTTACAATTGTTGTTAGTCTCTTGCTGTGCCTAATTTATAAACTAAACTTTATTATAGGTATATATATATATGGGGGGAAAAAGTACTGTACATATAGGTTTTGGTGCTTTCAGGCATTTACTGGGGGTGTGAGAATGTATAAGGGCGGCTACTGTACTTGTCCACAAGTAATTCCTCTCACCGGCCCTCCCTTCTTTCACATCAAATTGAAATTGTCACTGATACATGAAAATGGTCTCTTGAAGGTTTAGGAAATAGCTCTCACACTTGTATGGGTGTATGCAATGTTTATTAGTAGATACCTTTGCCCTACATTTCTGCTAAGAGAGGAGAATATTCACAAGATGGCAGATGATGCCAGGCTTAGGATTCCGGAAGTGGGTTGGGGAATAGAGGTGAAGAATAGATGTGAAAATAAAGATAAATGATCTCACCTTGATTTCCTTTGCATGCAGTTTCAGTTCCTTGATAATTCCCTTCATTATTCCTCTTTTGACTTGACACATTCTCATTCTCTCCTCCACTTTGGTTACTTTTCTTCTGAAACACCACAGGGCTAGAATTAAGGCTTCAGTTTGAATTCTAATAGTCCAAGGTTAAGGGATCCCCTCATCCTCTCTCCAACTTTCAGTGGGTTCATGACCTCTAAGTGTCTGCTCCAGATAATGAAACGAAAAAACCTACATTTTGTGTTATTTTGTGCCATGTCTACCATATTCATGGTGGAATGGCAGTAACTCATTTTAAAACTAAAAACAAATTAATTGTGACCACAATATTAATTCTTGGTTTGTCAACACCTCCACTGTATGTGTGTGTTAACATATATGTGTGCATGTGTGTGAGTATATCTATTTGTGTTGCTGCCATTTTTATCTAAGTCTTCTAGAACCAAAGAAGCTTCACAAATATAGTCTTGGTACTTTCTAGAATGATCTTTGAAAAACAAACAAATCTAATCATATTATATCCCTGCTTAAAATCTGAGTAGTACCTCACATCACAAAAATAAAATTCAAACCCCTTAATTAACAGAATGTTAAGGTTCATCTGGAACTCACTCATGCTTGTCCTAGTATTCTGGCCCTTGCATACTCCAAGTAAAGTGAATGCCTTGCTCTTGTTTGAAAGCATTGTCCTCTCTTTTGCTGATCCCTCTTTAATCTCCTTCTTTACCTGTGTACCTTTAATTCATCCTTTAAATCTCATTTTAGATGTCACTTCTCCTTGGGCAGAATCTCCCTTGATGTGACCCAATGCCCCTTCTCTGGGCAATGCCTGTATTCCTTTCCTTTCAGTCTTTGAAACTCTCTGTAGCTATTGTGTATTCAGTGGGCAGTCTTATCCACCTTTGAAATTGCCTTAAGGGCAGAGGCCTTGCCTGTACTTTTTAGCAATGTGTCTGCAGCAGCAAGCAAAATGCCTAACTCATACTAGATTCTTAGCGAATAAATGTTGAATGAATAAAGCCAACCTGAATGATTATTCAAAAATCTGTTATAACCTCTGTAAAACTTCCCACAGTTGATGTCATCTGATTTAAATTACATTATATTATATTTCTTCAACCTTGTAAATATGATTAGCATTGCAATTTATAGAATTTTGTGCTTGTTTATGTATATTTTGAAAATATTGTTTTTATTATGCTTTTTTCCTTTTCCTGATTAGATGATAATCTCTGGAGTATTTTTAAAGAATTCTAGTTTTATTATAAGGCACGCACAATTACTTGAACTCATAACAAATCAAATTGCTCTATTCTCTAGACTGTAATTATTTTAGTTGAATGTAAACAGGTTTTTAAAAAATTTTTGGAACAATTTAAAAAATGAATACTATTGTATTTCTGTTTTTTACTATCAATTTGCTTATTAAATTATTTTCACTGATACAGTACAAAAGTAACACTCATATAGCTCCTGTCAAGTTATAATTGGTAGAATCAGAAATAATATTTCCTGTTGTTAATATAAGAATTTATTAAGTAGAAAAAATTATTATTCAAGCTTGGCTTGTGAAATTTTGTAGAGGCTAGAACAGTCGTTTTCTGGGAAGAGAAGAATAATTTTGGGAAGAATTGCTCTCTATAAACATTGAGGAGTGTGGTAGGGAATAAAGTTCCTGTATATTTGTCAGGAATACTTAAGACATGTAGCTTTCTGTGATATGTTCACCCTGATCATCCACGTTATGCAGTTCTATTTCCAAATCTTAGACAGGAAAAGGAGCTCATACTTGGGAAACAGATGGAGCAGCAGAAGCTGTGACAGGCCATGAATGTGCCTCGCAGAGAGGTCAGCACTGCCCGAGGCCGGTCAGCTCCCAGCGCAGCAGAATTCACTGCAGACGCTTGGGGTGAGCAGTTGGCTGCAGGTTATCTCTGGTCAAGCACAGTCTACACCACTGTCACCATCAACAACAATAATAAAGAAAAAAAACCCACCCAGGGATCAGGCAAGCTGTTGGCTTTCTGTTTTCAAGGAAATTCACCAACATGATATTGTCATAAAAAAAAAAAAAATCCCAATACAACTAAACAGCAAAAATCCTTTAAAATTTTCTGTGAATGCATATGACAAGTGGTACATAGATAAAATAAGCTAAATATATAAAAACCAGGTATTGTTTTATAGATGTCATTCAGCAACTTTTTATTTGTTAGAATTTCTTAACACCTTACCTGTGATGGATTTAAGATCTTAAACAAAACTTTAGCAATTAACACTTCAGAAGATATTCACCTAGTAATCCTAGTTGAATATTTCCTCTATCACATCTGGTTCTCCTTGATTTTATGACCTCTTGGATGTAACACAACTCTAATTTTTGGAAAGAGAGTTAGCTACAGTGAGAGGAAGGGACTTGACCAACGGCAAATGGGATTTAAGGTTGCACCCCACTGAATCTTTTGACTTCAAATTGTCTATAGTCATAGATGGAGCTTTACACATATGATAGGTTTCTTTGTGCTGGTGGGCAAAAATGGCAGGATGTCACACTTTCTCTGCTTCTAGCACTGTCACATGATACTTGATTTTATTAACTGAGAATGATTATTTTAAAAAAATGCAGGAGCGGAAGGAGGGAGGTAGACAGAGTAAAGGGTGTAAAATATGTGGTGACAGAAAGAAATCTAACACACAGTGTGTGTGTGTGTGTGTGTGTGTGTGTGTGTGTGTGTGTGTGCGCGCGCGCGCGCGCGCATGCGCCTTAATGTTAAAGTGTACAGCTGAAACGTATTGGATTTCGTTAACTGTCACCATAAAAAATAATTCATTTAAAAAAGAAATGCAAATAAATGCTTTTCAATATTCATTTTATACACTTTAAAAATTTTGGGGTTTTTGTTCAGATCACATGCACATACACACACATCTTACATAATATTGAAACGAGGAGAAACACACTTCAAGCTTAAACTTTATTTCAAAAGTAATTATTTTCTTCAAGTTTTCTCATTTTGATTTAAATATATAGTCACAGGCAGAATTTCTTGAAAGCCTAACTGGTTTTATTTTTACCCTTCTTTTCAACATGAAAAATTATGTAGTTCACGTCTTCAAATTGCTGTAGATGTAGTTACGATATAAATGTGAATAACTCTAAATAGTTAAACTAGTTCGAGCTTTTCTAAGTGGACTGAGTATATAGAAAGATGAATGAGTCCACGTTTCTCCTTTAGTCAATTTGACTGGCCATCATATTCGGTGATGGTGAGGAGAAAAGGGCTTCCAAGAAAAATGTTCAAGTCATTTACCACAAGGAAGCAGAGCTGAATGGCCTTGTTATAGTAGGCTTATAACACTGGGGACTTCCCATGGTCTTAGGCTAATGGTTCCTAGGCTAGGATCTGTGCCTTCACCCCCATCTCCTGTCACAGTTCTCTTAATTCTGCAGCCATACTGACTCTAAATTTCTTGAATGAGCCATGTTCTGTATGTTCCTGTTTGTTAGATAATCTATCAGGAAACTTCTATACCAATTCCTTCCCTACTCTTCATCTGAATGATTCTTTGAGTCTCAGATCAGACATCACACTTTTGGGAAAGACATTTCTAATTACCTCTGTCCCACCCACACTCACATACGTACATACATACCAGACTAAGTTGAACTCCCATCCCCTCTTCCATATAGCACTGTTTGTAATACTTATTCACAGTAGTGTTTGTAATTCTTGTTCACTATCTGTTTTTCCCCACAAGTCTGTAACACTGTAGGGGCAGAGGATAGCATATCTCATTCTTAACTGAATTCTGAGTGTAGTAGAGCATCTGACACATAATGAGTGCTAGGTAAATGCTGAAGGAAGGAAGGAAGGAGGGAGGGAGCGAGGGAGGGAGGGAGGGAAGGAAGGAAGGAAGGAAGGAAGGAAAGAAGGAAGGAAGGAAGGAAGGAAGGAAGGAAGGAAGGAAGGAAGGAAGGAAGGAAAGAAGGAAAGGAAAGGATGAAGGGCATTCTAAAAAATGCTCTTATAACATTTACTTTTGAAAACATGCCTTTGTAAATTCTTTCTCTGTCCCTATGTGACTTAAATTTTCTCCCAGACTTTTGCTAGTTTTACAACAAAGAAATTTCTTTCTCGGAGACCTGGAAGCCATCCCTATGAAGTGTAATCATCAAGAGTGATAGCAAACCCCTATCCCCCAGTTTCTGTGGGAAAGCAGGGGTCTAACTTAGATAAGTGAATTATTGAACACAAATGGCTTCATCACATTGACCAAGCTCCCCTCAGTATACTCTAGCATTTTCTGACTAGTGTACCCCAGCAGTTAAAAACTTTCCTACCTTTTGTTTCAGTAGATCGATGATAGTATCTGTCTATTGGTATAGTCTTGAATAATGTCTTCTTTGCCGTTTAACTACGTTCAGTGCAATTCTTCTTTGATACCCTCTAAGGAAGGGATCACAGCTACTCACATGAAGCTCAGCCTGATGCATGTGCACACCTCATTTAAATGAGAGTTACATCATTCATGGCAGATGTGAATGTGCTAGAGGAGGATCAAGTTTTAAAAATTCAAACCCACAGAATAAAATCTCAGTGAATTCCTGTCTAGTGAGCAGGAGGATTATTTTATTTTGGAGAATGAGATTGTTTTCTTTCAATGGTGTTATTTTGAAGTAGCATTAGAAGTAGCAGGGGGTGGGGAAGGGGCATCTGGTCACTTCTAAGCAATGCAAATTTGAACAATGTCCAGGAGCAAAATCTGTGGTTGTCATGTTTCTGAGCTAAATCAATGTTCTACCCTGCGTAATGCAGCTTATATAATGGTCTTGATTGCAACCTGGAAACCTTGCTGAGCTGTAATTGTGAAGGAAGGTGCTGAGTGCCTGAGTCTTATTTTCTTCTGATTTGGATGGAAACCGATGAGCTTTGTGGTCTAGTTGTAAAGAGCATTGGGTTTGAGAGCCAGACTGCCTGGATCCATATGCTGGCTCCACCTAGATCCCAGAACATCTTCTGACTCAGTAAAAGTGAGTAGCACAGGATCTGATGACTAGTAAATGCTCAGTACCCATTAGTTCCTGTGATAGTTAGTATCATCATCTTCATTCATCGCTCTCGCTACTGTGAAAAACAAACGGGATATTATGATTTCATGACTTTCTACTCTCCACCCCCCCAAAAAAATCATTGATGGGTAGCAATGCTGGCTTGAGATACATGTTAGCCTTGCTGAATTGCTTTATTTATGCCTAACTCTGAGCTCTATTTGTGAGATGTTTGTCTTTCTCTCTCCCCGACCCCGACCCTTTATTTTATTTTTAGTGATGGATGGGCAGACAGAGATGAAGTCATTGAAGGTTATGAGGTGGAAGCCAACGGGGGAATCACAATAAAGCTGCAGTCTCCAGAGGTCAGGTCATTTGATGATTATTTCCTGAAACTAAGGCTGGAAACTAACACAAGGAATCCCTGGTTCCCTGAGTTCTGGCAACATCGGTTCCAGTGCCGCCTACCAGGACACCTTCTGGAAAATCCCAACTTTAAAAGAATCTGCACAGGTAACTTGTGTTCACAAAATTACAACTCAGAGATTGAGCCTCATTGCAACTTGTTGAATGAGAGCAGAGGATGCTAAGGCTGGAGATGCAAAAACTAAATTGCCATCGTATTTAAAATATAGCTGGAATGAGGAGGGAATGTGTATTGCCCTAGAGAGTCATTTTTTTGTTCTGGAAACACTGCTTTGGTCTCTGGTGGAGCAAGTGATAAGAAGGGAAAAAAAATCAGTAAAAGAAAAGCGAACCAAGAATTCAGGAATTTCAGTATTTAAGCCAGAGGGAAGAGATTTTATTGCAGGCATGCTTAAGAGATGTAGCCATAGACATAACTAAGCAGCACTGGATTGATCCTTTTTTTCTTCTTTATGACTTGCTTCAGTATGCAAGTCAGGAGAAGATGAGTTAATGTCACCCAGGGCCACATCACCAACCACCAACATGGTTGTATAGTGGGCACAGGTAGCAAGAAACTCCGTCTTCTCATCTGTAAAATAAACAGGAATGCCAGTTCCCAGTGGATCATGCATTGCTGACTGGCACATTGTTTCAGGTCTCTCAAGGGCGTGGTGAACTGCACAGGATGTCCTCTCCATCCCTGCCCTACCTCGGAAACTACTATAACCTAGACATCTTGCTGACTTTTATGAGTATTATCATTGCTGCATAGAGACATTGCTGTTCCCAGTCCTTTCTCAGTATTGTCCAAGCTGCCAAGATAGATCATCTTCAGTCTATCGTAGTACCATTCAAAGCTAGTTGTTTACAGTGCATTGATAACAGCATGACAGACAGGCATGAAGGACTCTATCCATGACCAAGTTTATATTATAGCACAGTTGTATGACATGTATTTCCTGTAACTAGGCTGAGCAGATATTATTTAGAAAAGTCTAGGATCCACTTATTTATATAACACTTGTAAAAAACACTAAATATATAACAATAACAGCAGAGGAACAGAGAAGTACATAATCCATGACTCTTGACCTAGAGAAATTTGCTGTCTTTTCAGGCAGATCAAAACACATCATATATATGATATAGATAAATAATAACCAGATAGCAAACTTTTATAAGATAAGGTTAAAAGATTTCTAGTTTTAATAATATTCACACTTTGATGTTAGAAGATTATTTATATACCAATATATTTGAATGCAGTGATATATATCTGACTTGGTAAGGTTCAGCAGAGTTCACAGAGAAATTGCCTGGTGTAGATCTATTTTCAACCAATCGAGATTTTTAGAACTTCCTCAGTATGGCTTTTTGGGAGGCTAAGAGTCACAAAGATGGGAAAAGAGGTGCCAAACAGGTACCCATCTCTGTCACAGGTGAATCCCACTGACTTCTCCTTTCTCTCAAGTAACAGACCAACAGAAATTTAAAACCCTAATGAAGCAATACACCACCTAGTGATTTTGCCTCATTTGCAAAATAAAGACATTGAGGGTAGAGGGGCAGCAGTCTCTTTGTGTACCTATAGTTAATGGCTGAGGTGAGGTTAGAACATGCACCTCCTAAATACCATGACTGCTTTTGGACTCAGCATTTAGTGATCTTTTTTATTGTTCTCTAATTATTTCCTAATGAGTTTTTTTTTTTTTAAACTGTAAGATCCTTGAAGACAGAGAACGCTCTCACAACCTTCACAGAACCCTGTACAACGTGGATCTCTGGGCTCTCAGTCATTTCTTAGTAGTGAAATAATCAGTGAATTTATTATATCCTTTTAATGTAGGGAGTCAATGAGTTTTACTGTTTTTACAATGAAAGTTAAGGGCTATTACTTTGTAAGTAAAATATATCTTATTCACTCAACATTCACCAGAATTTATTGAGCATCTATTACGTGTGAGGCTTTATTCTAGGTGATGGAAATATGGCAGAAAACACAGGAGAAAGAACTGTTATCAATAACCTTACATTCCAGTGTAGGGAAATAGTAAACAAAAATAAATTAAGCAAAATATATTAAGCAAATAATTAGTCCTAAGAGCATCAGAGAATGTAAAAAATGGAGATAAAAAATAATGGGATAGAGAAACTGCAGTTTAAAAGAGAATGGCCAGAGAAAACCTCACTGAGAAGTTGATATCTGATTAGAGGTATGAAGGATGGGGCTATGAGAGAGTGATCCATGCAAACACTGGGGGAGGGTGTTCACAGCAGAGGGAATAGCAAATAAAGAGAGGTTCCAGCCTGCCTGGCTTAGTGAAAGAACAGTGAGGAGTCCAGCCTGGCTGGGGCAGCGAGTATGTAGAAGAGTAGGGGGTAAATCAGGGAGGCACACAGGAGTGCAGATTGGGCAGGACTTAACTGGTCTTTCTGAGGACTCCAGCTTTGTTCTGAGTGAGGTCTAAACCACTGGGAAGTTCCAGCACAGCAGAGACGTGATTGCCTTACTTTTTATGAATAGAATCACACTTGATACAGGTTTTAAGCTTTGACAGAAGGGGAGAGGCAGAAGGAAGCAGAGCAGTGTGAAGGCCACTGTGACAGTGCAGACAAGAGTGTGGTGGGTGGGGCCATGGTAGTCACAACCCAGATGGAGAGAGGTGGTTGGATTCTGAGTATATTTTGAATATGAGGGGATTTGCTGACAGAATTGTCAATTATGAGTCTGGTCTGAGCAACTGGAAAGATGGTATCACCATTTACTGAGATGGGGACAGTAAGGGAAGGATCAGAAGCTACATTTTAGGCAAGTCAAGTTTGAGATGCCAATTAATAATGCCACTATTTATGTTGCTGTGTCATTGTGGTTCATTAGAAGAATGTATAATTCTACTAAACAGGCTTGAATGTCTTTATGTCAGAATTGCCAGGAAAATATTTTGTAACCTGAATTTTCAGACAAAAAAAGTAAGAACCCTGTGGCCACGTATAAAAATGTTGCATGTCACAGTACATACAAATGCCAAGGTTAAAGTAAACTTGGTTAATGTTCACAGCAGGAAATAAAAATTTGCAAATTTATGAATTGTTATACTTGACTCTTGAAACTATTTTAAGAGTGTCTTATGTGATTACAGCTCTTAATAAACATGTTTATGCTTGTATATCATTCTGGAGTCAAGTTGAACAAATATTTTTCTTTGTTCTTAGTTCTAAAGAAGGCAGAAGGCTTATTTAACTTTTAAAAAATTATTTAGAACTAATTCATAAAACGTATTTATCTTTTCTGCGGCAAAAATTCAAACATTTTACCTTGAGCAATATTTGTCCATGCTGTCTATGTGTGTATACATTCATGTAAGCTTACCTTGCTCTTTGATGTTAATCAATGTATTTTTGTGAAATTGGCTTCAATATTATTGAAGAACAATATAAACTTTCACTTTATGTATTGTTCTTATCTAGTTGAGATTCTTGAATATAAATAACTTTTGTAGCTTTCAAAGGAATATGCAGACAAATTTATGAAAATTAGTGTGAGGAAGTAGAATTAATCTTTCTGTACTATTGATAGCTACTGTTTCTGTCACTCATTTTACCTCTTCTAATTGGGTCTATAGGTGTTTTGGAAAATTTTCACATGGCAGTTAGTTTCCATAGAAACTTTATTGAGCTTAATCTCAGATGTCACTATTTAAATAGAGAGTTCATGTACGCTAGATTGTGAGTTTGAATATTAAGGGTCCTGAACCCAGGCTGAATAATTTGGGAATCATTGCGGCTAATTAAAAAGTATTTCATGCAAAGTCTACATCACTGCTTAATTAGTTGAGAATATCAAGGGATTGGAGATATGTTGGAAAAGCACTAACTGGAACATCAAAGCCTAACTTCTAAAACATTAATCACTGTGAGGACAGTGGAAAGAGAAGGTATAAAGCAAATCAAAGTCACTCCCTTTCAACAAATGTCTTAGTTGCTCACAGCATTTGTGTTATGTTTGCAATGGCAGAGCTTTTTATCATTCCAGATGAGAACTGCTAGAAAATAGTCCATGAACTGAGAGAGTATTGCCTTCGAAATCACGACCGCTGAGTCCTACACTGGTTCAGTGAGGATCTGCCACATGATTTGGTGGGCCTCACTTAATTTCTGAGGTTCAATTTCTGTTATTGGAACATGATTAATATTTTACACACGTGTCATGAGAATCGAATGAAATCATACAAATAAAATACTTTGCAATCTGTAAATCCTTGTATAGCTATGAAGTGTTGTTATTAGTGTCACACCTTACCAGAGAGTAAATAAGGCATTACATGGGTCATCTCATTAAAATTGATAATTTTCAAAATTATAAATTTAACATAACTATAGTTCAAGATGTGAAATTTAGAAAAAAGCAAGTCCACGACCCTTAATCAATCACCCCTATACAGTGCCAGTATAGATAATTTCTTTTATTGTTTTTTCTTTATGGGCTCATATATTTTTTATGATTATTAAAGCCATGCATACTTACAATGCTTTGTCATATGCAAACTGGAAATATAGAAAAACATAATAAAGATGAAGAGCATTTTTAAAATGTCCTTATGTAACCACTGATAATCACTGTTAATTTTTTAATATACTTCTACTAAATATACTTAAATTTTTGGTGTATTTTTATCTTTATATAGTTTTAACTCATGTAGTTAATATTTTATTTATTGTTTTTAAAAGAAATTTTGCCTTTTTATTTCAAAGTTATAAATTTCTCTTTGTCATTAAATTCTTTCATTCTTAGAAAAGCTAAATAACATTCTGCAAACAGATAAGCTATTATTTATTTCAAAATATTCATTCTTCCTACACATTTAGGCTGTTTTCAGTAATTCACAAATCAAAAATAATGATGCTGTAATGTAATAACAATTCTTCTTCCTAAACCTTCTTTTTTTTTTGCATTTCAGATAATTTTCTTAAGATATATTTCCAGAAGATGAATAACTCAGTCAAAAGATACAAACATTTCTGAGGCTTTTAAAAATAAAGAGTTCCAAAAGGCAACTCCTACCAGCACTGCATGAAATTCTGCACTTTTTTCATTATGTTTTCATAGTTACAATCACAGTGTACATATATTCTGCATCTTATTTTCACTTAGGATTACACTTTACTTTTTTGATGTTCCTGAATGGCCCTTGTAACACCATTTTAATAATTCCATAGTATTCCACCCAATGAAAATATTATATTTACTTAGCTATTCTTACACCTTTGCTGCACATTTAGGTTGCTTCCAATTTCCTTCTTGTTTGAAAACACTGAACATTGTACAGTAAACTGTACACATTTAAAATGCACAATTTGATAAATTTTGACATATATATGCCCATAAATCCATCACCACAATCAAGATAATGAGCATATCACTCTCCAGATTCCTCTGTTACACTGAAAACTCTCTCTGACACTCCCTACTCCTTCCCACTCCCATCTACAGGCATCCATTTATTGCTTTTCTGTCACTATAGTTAATTTGCAATTTCTACACTTTAATATCAGTGAAACTGTACACTGTTTTTTCCCTCTGCCTTCTTTTACTCAGCATAATTATTTTGAGATTCAACATTGTATTGTATATATCAAAGTTTATTCCTGTTAATTGCTGAGCAGTGTTCTATTATATGGATATACCACAATTTTTTTATCCATGCACGTGATGATAGGCATTTGAGTTGTTTCCAATTTTTGATTATTACAAATGAAGCTGCTGTGAACATCCACATATAAGTCTTTGTGTAGAAATATGCTTTCATTTCTTTTGGGTCTGGTCCTGGAAGTGGAATGGCTAGATCTTGTGGCAGGTGTATGCTTAATTTCTCTTTTTTTATTTATCCCTTGGTGTTATTTACTGTGCAGATATATGATCGGGAAATCATCATCACAAAAGAATCAAACACTGAAAAGATAAATGGCTTATTAGAGTTAAAGAATCTGTGAGACTTCTGAACTACTTGAAGAGCATGTTCCATCATTCCCTTATTTCTGCTGTTTGGAGGTGACAGTTAAGGAGAATGGGATAGTTTATATCCATATTATGAGCCACGTCTTGGGTTAGAATAGCTTTTAAACATGATGTTTTATTTGATACTATGAAATCAAGGTTGCCAGATCTCTGAACAACTTTTTGAGTATGCTTCTTAGCAGTAAATTCTCTAGTGGCTGCTTTTCCTGAAAGCCAGTCTCATATCCCAAGTTGTAATATACATTTATGCTCTGACGACTGCACCACCAGTTACACTTACAATATAGTTCCTGTGTCTCAAGACCGTGGTAGTATACGTAGGGCCTTATCCTTTATATCCAGGAGTTGTTTGCCTAACCTCGCACCAAATAGCTGTGTGAGGTAGTGTTGAATATGCTATCGTATTCACCTGGGCCTGTGCCACTATTCTGTCATAATTCTATATGGCCACTCTATTTACTATTTAACCTCTCTCTGGAGCATCACTGGCTGGTAAACAACATAGTTAAAGTCCCAAATCTTTATAGGAGTTTGTTGGGCATCCATGGGGACAAGTATTTTAAATTTGTTAGAAATGTCAATGAATGAGATCCATAGGCGCTTGCATCATATAGACTTCGATCTAATGCTTCAGGCAACCAAACACTATTATCCAATCCATTTGGATAAATTAATAGTCCAAACCCTGGAATGATATCAATAAAAATCGTGTCCTTTAGGGCATTAAATCTCAAACCTGGCTTATTAAAATCATCAATAAAGCTTTTTAAAAAAGTATTCCTCTGTATCTATCCGGATCCCTCACTACTTGAGTCAGAATCTCTGAGGTAGGGCCAAATATTCATATGAAGGACAGAAAGAAATGCATACTTAAAATTTTATGCATTCTTTAGCTCTCGTTTTCTCTTTTTGATTTTCAAAATTTGGAACCATCTAGTACTGTCCAGGTTGAGAGCTTGCCAAGGTTTTGGCTCTGGCTGTGGCAGCTGTGGTAGCTAATGAGAACTTAGTAATATCTAATGCTGAATCAATTTCTTCTGTTTGTTTTATTTGTTTATTGGTAGACTGTTTTGCATTTGAAACATTGACATTCCAGAACCAATAAATCATGACCAAACACTAGGTAACTCTCTGTCCAGATTTGGTAGTTACTAGATATATTAAATTTCTGTTGCTGCCACCACAAATTATCACAAAGGGAGTAGCTTAAATCAGCACACATTTATTAACGTATAGTTCTGTAGGCTGGAACTCTGACAAGGGTCTCATTGAGCTAAAATCAAAATGTTAGCAGAGCTAGATTAGTTTATGAAAGTTCTGGAAGAGAACCCCTTTCCTAACATTTAGAAGGCCACCCTCATTTCTTGGTTATGGCTCCCTTTCTGCTTTTTCAAAGCCAGCATTGTTGCATGACTCGGGCCCTTCTTCCATTGTCACTTTCTCTCTCTGACCACAAATGAGGAAAGTTCTTCATTTTCAAGGACTTGCGATTAAAGAGGCCCATCTGGAAGCCAAGGATAATTTTACCATCCCAAGTGAAGATTAATCACACATACAAAGTCCTTTTTTTTTGTTAATTAACTGAACTTATCCACAGGTTCCAGGCTTTAGGATGGGGCATCTTTGATGCCTCATTGTTCTACCTACCACAGTAGCTGTCTAGACAGAGCAAGGGATTCAATTCTCTAACTCATTTCTACTGGCGACTTCTTTAGCTCTTTCTTTTGCAGCAATCCTGCCTCTATTAACAGTGACCAAAAGAACAGGATGTAACTCTTTAGGAACAGATTTAAAAAACCAATTTTATTGTATTTCTGTGAAGAGTAAAACATCTAGACAGTTGAGGACGTGTGCCACTGCCTGCCCAGAATAGTATCTGAATGCACAGAGACCCTCCTTTTTCACTCCTCTAATCCCTGTTTTCTGGTTCTTCATTGCTAAGGTTGTTCTTCTACACCCTCAAATTGAGAACATCATAAACTCCATGCTCTTACCACAGAGAAACAATTAATTTTCTGGATAAATTAACTTCCTATAAAGCCACACTTAGAGAAATGTCCTTTGTCCCTCATTTCTCAGTTCATTCCATGTAAATTACTTTCTATCTTTCTCCCATAGACACAGCAAAGACACCAGATATTCTCCAAGAGCCTGGCTATACATTAGAACTAGAACCTGGGCCTCCTGGTGGATCATAGTTTGTACTCTTTCAATAATATTTCATTGCATCCATATGTAAATTACTGAGTGAATCTGAGATGGTCTCTAAGAAAAAGATACAAATCATTTAATTCTGCAAAGGCCCAGAGAGGCATAAATAGTGAAATCCTGACCTCATCAGGTGCTGCCCATACTCAGCCCTACTCACCTGGTATTTTGTCCTTGCACCCAAGAAATGCAAATGGAAATAAGAATATGAATCAATTAGGATAGAGTAGGTTATGCTACAGGAACTAGTGACCACAAAATTTTAGTACCATCAAACTACAGACTTAGTTCTGGCTTATGTCCCATTTCCGCTGCAGGTTTTCTGTGCCTCTTTCTTCTCTGGGTCATCTCACTCCAGAACCAGGCTGACAGTGAAGCCCCTCTCTGGAACACTGTCCAATATTACAGAGGAAAAAAAGGGTATGACAAATCGTGTGCCCACTCAGAGTTTACACCAGGATGTGACACTCATTAATTACTTCTGATAATATTTTGTTGGCAAAAGAAAATAACATAGGCCTGGCCTGATGCCATTGAGTGAGGTGTCATCCTCTGCCAGGAAAGGAAGCAAATATTTTGTGAACAACAATAGAGGCTGCCACCCTTTTCCTTTCTGATTGAAATTATTTAAATATATCTCATTTCTTTATGAAAATACATTCATCCACTCTCCCAGGGAGACACCATAAGAAGCCCATCTAATCATCAGGGTCAGAGTTGGTAGATCATGTGGTGCTTAATCATGCTGAACATGCCTCTTCTTCTGACATAGTTTCATATGTAAAAGTGAGAAGTTAGCTGCCCCCTGTGCACCCAATGTGTAATGGGAGCATGATGAAAGAATTACAAAAATTATCCTTTGGAAAAGATAAAGTCTTAGAGATACACAGCAATGGTCCATAGAAATTCTGAAGCGCCTTTGGGAAGATATTGCAAGTGCCCTCTCCTGGTATTGGGAAATGTCCCCTAAGTGGGCTCTGACATATCCTATGGGAGAAGCTCCCAGGCAGCTGTTCTCCATGGCCCTTGCATTCAACCTCAGGACGGTTCCTCCATTCCCATTATTCTACTTGGTTTCTTCTGATGGGGCATCAAAGATAGTCTTTTTTGGGGGCTGAGCAACTTTCTTTTCTGCTTCCAGCCCATAAAGTTTGAAGTACAGGGACCACTTTCACTCTTCAGTAGTCTAGGCTGGTAGCTTTCTTTTTACCCCCCAGTAAATTTTTTTCAGAAAAGCATAGTTTCCTTTTTAACTAGGTTATTAATCACAAGTGCCAATAGCCATGCTTAAAATTCTTATTTAGAGAAGCTTCACATTCCAGACTTAATTTTAGGACCCTTGACTATAACAGCCTTCTAATGAAAAGCTGTAGTCCTGCTCTCTTCTTTTTTCAGCAGTTGTCTTCATTTGAATGATTTATGGGTGGCAAATTAATTCCTTCAGAGATTCTATTATCGGAATATGAATTTTGATTTGCTCTTTGCCATTAAGCTGAGTTTTCATTTGTCCTTTGTAACATAAAGACCTTCTCAGTTTTATCTTTGAACAGTTGGAAATGAGAATAGATTTCATCTCTGCACATTTAATTTTCCTACCTCCTTGCCAAGTCGTGCAAGCTCATTTGATAAAATATCTGCCTTCCAAATTATACAGGTGACAATGTTACTGAATGTTTTGCCACCGCATAATAATGAATTTATATCTTTTTAGGCCCTGGTCTCGGTTTCCTTGCCATCTGCTGCTGCTTGTTTCTACAAGCCTCACAATTTGTGGTTTATTGTTTGTGTTGTTGTAGCATCCCCCTACTTTGAAGTAGATTTCCATTTTGGTCAGAATAGGCTAAGATATGCAGTTATAAGAAAAGACTCCTAACTTAATGTCTCATAACAAGAAATAATTATTTTCCGTTCAGGCTACCTGTCTGTTACGCATTAACAGACTCTATTCCATGTCTTCTGCATTCTGAGAGCCAGTCTGTTAGAACAACTTTTATCTGGAATGTTGATAACTATGGTAAAGGAACAGCACGACCAATATGATCTGGATTTAAAGCTTCTGCTAAAATTTATATGTGTCAGTACTAACTTTCCATTGAACAAAGTCAGTCTTTTGATCCAACCAGATATCAATGGAGAGAGAAAATATAATGTATCCCAAGGGATAGACATCTAATATTTGTGAGCAATGATATAATCCATCAAACTGCTAAATCAAAATTAGCACATAGCCACTTAATCATGATAGCATGCCTTATGTGCATACAGTATATAGTTTAAATTTTTGGAGTTTTTAACTTACTTAAAGCTTTAGTTGGCAGAATTACTGTGTCAAAATGCCTTGGAGAATTTTTGCTGAAATGAAGTTCCAACAAGAAGGGTTTGTCAACAAAATGCCTTTATTTTCTAACCAAAGTAAGATTAAGTTAATAATCAGGTATGACTATACTGACTTTTCATGTTTCTGCTAGTGAAGTTTTTGTTTAAAGGCTTTGGAACTAGAGCTTCCTCCTGTCTTAGGAAGGACCAGAGAAAGGGCTTCATGCAGTTAGCGCTGCAGACTTCTCTCTGCTGAGGGGTCCTGCCTCCCAGGTTTAACCTAAGATGATTGACACTCATGAGCAGTAAGGATTTTCTTTCTCATGTGGGTCATGATAGGTCACTATTACCTCTTAACGACAGATAATTCCTGCAAAATAACAAGTGTGCATGAATTCTTATGACAGTACAAAGGTCATTGAATATCTCAGGCTTATATTTCCCCTCTTTAAAAGTGATTTATTTATATCATATTCTAGAAATAAAATGGCCTCAGCCTGGCTTCACCATTTCTCAGTGACAGTTTTCTGTTCAGGGAGTAAGGAGACATTGTCATGTAGCAAATGGCTAAGAATCCCCCATTCTCTGCTCTAGCCCCCTTCACAGGAATATACAAAGGTCCCTGGCACATTTATTAGGCATTTTGCTTTTTAAATTTTCTAAAATAATGTGAACTTTGGCATTCTTTAAATTTTTATCATTCTTATTCTCAGGGAGTCTGAGTATTTTCTCAGCTTTATATTCTGTGACTTCTTTTTTGTGTCATTTATCAGAGTGCTCTTTTTTAAAATTAAGGCTATTTATTTTTAAAATTCTTATTATGAAATTTGTACTTTCTTCATTTACAATCTTTGTACAATAAGGGATATCAGTCCTGGATCTTACAAGTTTTTATTACACGCAAAAAAATAATAAATAATATATAAATTAGGATGTAGAATGTAGGAACTATGCAAAAGTCCTCTAATTATTTAGCATAGCCCATATAAAGGGTACAAAAAATTATACATAAGGCTAGACGAACTAAAGGGTTATGTATATCTATCTTTATGAGTTTTATGCATCAATCCTAACTTTTTTCCAATAATTATTTAAGACAATACAAAAAATTCCAACAATATGACTTTTTGTTAAATGAACAGAAAATACACATTCCAGGAAGTTAACTGTAGTATAATAAAAGGTGCCTTATATGCACCTTAATTTTTTTAAATGAGTATTTTTAGAAAAGTTTTAGATTTATGGAGAAATTGTGAGAATAATACAGTTTCCATACACCCCACGATCAGTCTCCCTATTATTAACATGCTACATCAGTGTATATTATATTTGTTATAATTAATGAACTAAATTGACACATTATTATAAACTAAACATTTTAATCAGATTTTAAAAATTTTAATCTAATACACTACTTTTTCAGCACATCATCCAATGGTTACCCCATTATGTTTAGCCATCAAATCTCTCTAGGCTCCTCTTGGCTGTAATAGGACTTTTTAAAATATGGAAATTTTGTAGAATAAGGCTAAGGAAAACTGAATTAAGTCAAGTTGTGTTTAGAGAGTAAATACGTGTCATGAGATTATGTTCTGTGGCTAGAAATGAGCAACGAATATGGTTTTGAAACACAGTGCCCCAAAGATACACATATACCAGAGGTTTATGACACTTCACTGAAAGGAAGCTCTTCCTGATACTGAGTTCTGAGATAACTCCCATAGAACCATCATTAAGGGATTACTTTGTAATGTCCTAAACTTTCTCCTTAACACCATTGTTACGGAAAATAAAAATGGCTGATTAGGGTCATTTCCTATAAAATCTTTAAGGTGGGACAAGGTCATGATGGCTAAATGTATTTCAGGTAGGGGAGGAGGGTTGGCGGTGGGGAGTCAGTGCTGTGCAGCTATGCAAGCTCATTGGATGACTGAGCACTTCCCCTAAATAGCTGTTCCTGCAAGTCTCTTCCCAAAGCTTCCAGGGACAACCAGAAAATTAAGTGATGTCATGTCAGTGGGTTCAGGTTGAATCCTTCTGACCCCACCTCACCCTAAAATTTCCTCAACTTCTCCTTTGAAGAGAAATCTCCATGGGGGGATTTAGAGTGGGAAGATTCGGGGTCAGGTAGTTTGTCAGGCTGGATTTCAACAGGCAAGTATTTCAGGCACATTACAGATTGCTCTGTCTTCCCCTGCTTCGTGCTATATTTATTCATTTTGGTTAGGGGTAGTTGTTCATAAAAATAAATCATATTTCATTTGGCCACATCTGTCTACTGTGAAAGGTTGACAAATGCTTGGAGCTGCCTTCTCTGTACAATTATTATATGCCAGAAACCAGATGGAATTTTCTGTAATAACAATTATTTATATTGCTTTCTAGATTTAAAATTCCTCCATGGACAGTGTTGTCAATTAAAGCATTGCTAAACTAAAATGAAAGTGTGTTCCTGTCCTCAGGCTTTTTAAAAATATTACACACACACACACACACACACACACACACACACACACTCACCAAAACTCCTTCTCTCACCTAGATCAGTACATGGGGGTTAGTAGACTCTTATTCAGTTTCTGGCTTTACTCCTTGATATTTTTGGCTTTGGAAATTTTTTTAACATTTTGAGGGTTCAGCTGTCTTATCCGTAGCATGAGGAGCATATAACAATGTTAAAGGACAAAGATTAAAATTAAGTGAAATAAATTACAGTGCTCTTACACAACTATTTAGATGTGATACTGTCTGAATGATATCATCTATCTCTTTACATATCTGTAAATATGTTTAAAACCATTTTACTTATCTAAACATGACATGTATATCACAATCCTTAAATAATTGTGTCCTTTCCATGTTTGTCTTAAAGTTTAGCTGGTATTTCTGTCTCTTCAATTCTCCATCTTTCCAGTTGGGTATATTCACAGGCTTCCAGAATATCAGCTCAGGAGAATTTTTATTGCTTCTTGAGAAATTGAGAATTCTATTCTAACCATTTGATTTCTTACCCGAGGAAAAAGGAATCCATGACTCCAAAGGAGACACTAGCTTGGGTCCCAATTATCCTTTATACCCAGTAGGTCAGGTGAGGCCTGTGGCTTGGGGAAGCCTGACCTGATCATCTGTCAGTAAATGCTGTGTCATGTGTCGATGGTTTCAGTGTGGACCATCCTCACTCCATCTTATCCCACCTTGGACAATATGTTACTATCTGTTACCTCTGGGGTCTTTCAGCTCTTCCTGAGGAGTCTGTATTTCCTGCAATGAATGTCAAACTTCCCTCTTAGAATGTTGTTTTCTTAAAGATCGTAAATGCAAGATACATTTTTACATTCTCTCCCTCACCAAGCACATGACAGGATGAGTGTGTCATACTCTGAGTTGAATGAATAGATGAGAATGAGATTGAGCATCTCTCCGAGATTCCCTGACCCAAATCTCTCAGAACCTCAAAGTTCTTATCACCTATTATAAGTCCAGTGCTGTCTTGGGGGGAGGCCAAGCTGCTGCAGAGTCCCTAGTGGAGGAAAGGGCCATTGAGGGTTGAATGCATATGTTTTGTGGAGGACTGGAGCCCAGAGCAGTTAGGATTCTGGAATCTCTCTTTTTCTTGACTATGGAGAGAGGACATCACAAAAGCAGTGGCAAGAGATATATACAAATAGAGAGAGGCACCAAAAATGAATCACTTCAAACTTAAACATAACTTTGAAATGATTTCCCTACAAATTATTTCTCAAGTTTTCCAAGAATTAATTCTGAGCATCTACCATGCCAATGTCAAGCAGACTTTTTATTAGCTTCTGGGGAGAAAACAGTGCAGAACTATGTAAACTACAATATGCAGACAGAAGCACCTTGAATGGCAGGAAGGATGGCCGTGTGGTCCTGACTGGCAGCCTGAGGGATGCGATGCTTTCCTTCAAATCTGTCTGTGGCGGGTGGGGAACACAGTGAAGATTCACGGTGCTCTGGTTTTCATCTTACCTGGGAAAAGGATGTCATTGGTTGCCTTAGATACAATCATTTGATTTAGTTTGGAAAACAATTTAAGAGACAAAGAAGTTTCCAGAATCTATATTGGTTTGTTAGTTTGTTTTCATTTTTGTTGCCTTTTTTTTTTTAGACTTTACTTTTTTTAGAGCAGTTTTATAGTCACAGCAAAACTGAGAGGAAGGTACACAGATATCCCATGTAGGTAGGCCCCGTTCCCCACATATACAGCTTTCCCCATTATCAACATCCCCCACCAGGCTGGTACATTTGTTGTAACTGATAAACCTACATTAACTCATTATTATCTCCCAGAAGTCCATTGTTCATGTTAAGGCTCACTCTTCTTGTTGCACATTATGTAGACCTGGACAAATGTATAATGACTTATCTGCACCATTATGGAATCATGCAGAGTATTTTCATGACCCTCAAAATGTTCCGTGTTCTGCCTGTTCATCTCTTCTTGCCTCCAGCCCCTGCAACCATTGATCTTTGTACTGTTTCCATAGAAATCTACGTACTTTTTAGAAAGTAGTTACTAAGAAAACAATGTTAAAATAGTAATAAATCTATGGGAAATGTTATCAAATTTGTTTTCACTTCCTTTTTTATATTTTAAGCTTTATCTTATGAATAAAAAATCCTACATGTTATAACAATATTACTGATCCACTAATTTTTTTATTTTATCTTGGATTAAAAAAAAATTTTTTTTCTTCTTATCTCTGTTTTTCTTCTCTTACCCAGTTCTAAACACTACATGTCAGCTTGATGTTATCTCCACTCTACTATTTACATTTATTTTACAATGCTGCGTTATTTAAAAACAGGACTTAATACATATATTCTGTAACAAGAGCAGGATCAGTCAACTATTGGAGGGTAAATGTAAGTAAGCATACCGGGTATTCATTTTTTATTATTATATCTCAAACACTGTATGAGTGTGATAACATATTATGGAGTATAAAAGATTAATAAAATGATATCTATGCCCACAGAGGCGTATCATCTTGTTGAGGTGATAGAACATAGTTACATGATTCAATTAACTAGCATGACCTAAGCATATATAAAAGCAAGATAGGTGCAAATAATTACATGCTAAATCATAAGAAACAGACACTTCCCTGTCAGAACGGGGAAGCCCATGCTATAGAAAAAATATAATGTGCTAACAGTGAAGTTTAGATTCATGTAGGAAGAGCAAGTGCAGAGGGTCATGGATCTTTGATGCACAAGGGAAGTATTCTCAGAAGAGGAGCTGGTGGGGGCTGCCATGTTGGCAGAATTTAGGCAGCAACAAGAATGAATTTTAAGGAGCTACTAGGAATATACCATCGGCTCTCCTGGGATGCTTTGTGAATTGTGTTCATTCTAGCGCCCACTTTGAACCATGTTCTACCCCAGCAATGGCTGTAAGGGTTTTACCAGCCCAGAGAGGACTCATTAGCAGAGAAAGAATTAACCCTTTCAGAATAAGACATATTGTTTGCTTGTTTGTTTTTACTAAATCTTTTTCTAGCTAAGGACAAATAGAGAGCAAGCAAGAAACAGTGGAAAAAAATAGTGTACACACCAAAGAGCAGAGACTAGTTTATTATTTTGTGTGTGTGTGTATCTGCATGATAAATTTAAAAACCTGTCATAAGCAAGGGATATAATTAATTATTATATGGATAAGTCCTTTAAGGATCCCATGCTTAGAAGATATACAGAATGAATTTCTATCTCTAGCACATTGCTTACTAGTTATGGGGCCAAGGGCAAGGTCACTTTCTTCTGCTACAGAATAAGAGTCTTAATATCCTCTTTATAAGATTTAAAGGAGGTAAGCAGATACAAATAGATTTCAGTTGTATCTCATTTTCATTTAAAAGAAAGCTTTCTAAATGCAAATTTATTTAATTTTGAAGATGACTTTGAGCTTGTGGTAAGTGGCTGTAAAAATATATAGTTAGATAGCAATTGCCTTTGAAGGACGGCCTTCAAGTCAGCTGGTTGGTTGAGAAATGCTCCTTCAGAGTGTGTGATAGTTTGGAAGTAAGAAAAAAAGTCATAGAAATAGAATGGAGACAGCACACTGTCCATTTATCATCGCAGGAAAGTGAGCATTTCTTTATTTCTTGAGGGAAATATCCTTAGATCATTACAGTATTTATTGTGAAGGTAGATTTCATGAAATATGAAAGCTAGTTGGTTTCTCCACGAGGGTCTCTTATTATCTACTTTCTGTAATTGGCTGGAGGTTAATACACCATGCACAGCAGCCAGTGAGAATTGTATTAGTTTTATACTGCTGCCTTAACAAATGATCACAAACTTAACTGCTTGAAATAACACCCACTTACTAAATCACAATTCTGTAGGTCAGAAGTCTCTGTATAACATGGCTCAGTTGAGTCTTGTGTCGTGTCTCAGAAGGCTCTGGGGATGAATCTTTTCTAAACTCATTTAGGTTGTTGGCAGAATTCTGGTTTTTGCAGCTATAGTGCTGAGATCCTGTTTCTTTGCTGCCTATCAGCCTGCAGTTGTTCCTATAAGTTTCCCACATGCTTTTTCATGCTTTCGTGACTGCTTCAGCAAGGATGAAGTGTGAGTTCTTCTCACACTTCAAATCTCAATTTGTCCTCTGCCACATTTCTCTGACTCCGGCCGGAGAACATGTCCTCTTTATAAGGCTCATGTGGTTTAGTTTGGGTCCACCTGGATATTCCAGAAGAATCTCCTTATTTTTAAATCCCTCAACCTTAATTATATTTGCAAAGTACCTTTGCCATGCAACATAACATTCATGGTTTCCAGAAGTTTGGACATCGGTAGGGGGCTATCCTGCCCAAAACAAAAATTATGTTATCACTTCTTATCTATTTCTAGAGTGTATTGTCTTCCTAAAAGACACTTCCTTAATTCAGTTAAATGATCTTGGCAACCCTTGACATCTAATAGGCCTCGAATATAATCTCTCAGAGGAGTAGTTGCTGGCATTTAGCAGATAGTGATTTGCTTCAAATCACTGCTTATTTTTGGGGGGAATTCCTTCTAACAGGAGTAACAAGTCTTTGTTATGGTTCTCAGTTGTAGGATCTATTTTCTAAATTGCCAAATTGAAAGAAAAAAGTGCTTTCTATTGTTAACTGTGCTTCATTAAACCTAAATACTTGTTTGTATGTATTATTTGAGCCAATAGTCAGAAAGGAAATTAAAAGTAAATTTTACTATACATCTGGGTAGAAATGTGAGCAAACAGAGATAGTGAATCATCTGTCATCATTTGGTAGAATTCAGCCGGTAGGAAAGACTCAAGGTCCCTAGTAAGAGACCATTCCTGTCACTAAGGATGTGCTGCTTCCTGGAAGGAGTTAAGCATCTCCTCATATGGCTGCAAATGATAGCTTGGCTGTAATGGCTCCTACAGACAAAAGAACCCAGAGACCAATGTGTGAATCCTGATTCTTGGGGTGCCAATTCCAGTATCCAGGTTTTATAATTATCTCAGCTCAGCTCAAGCAAATAATCTCTGATTCTCTCTTTCTTCTTTTCTTATCCCTCCCCTTTCCTTTCTTCCCCTTCTCTTCCCTCCCCTCTTCTCCCCTCCCTTCTCTCTCTCTCTCTCTCTCTCTCTCTCTCTCTCTCTCTATTTCCTTTAAGCTGAGAAAAATGCAATGCTGAAAAGTTAAAATCTACATTATTATTATTATAAAAATCCTATTCTTCAGGCTGATTTTTTTTCTTTTTCCTCCTTTTGCCTTTCTCCTCCTTTAACCATTTGCCTACTAATTAGATTTCTAATAGGAGTGACCAGTGGCAGAAAAATGAAATGCAGGTACATTTGAGCCTGATTACTAGGCCCAGTGTGAGGTGTGGGGGATGAGAAGGTAAAAACCAGTGACCAGAAAATTTTGGGCTCTTCGGTCATTTTTGCTAGTTTCCAGAATGCCAGTGACAGTTATAGGTAACTGATGGCCTGCATTCTCCACCTATAGATGAACTTTAATATAAAGATCTGGCATAATTTGATCCAAATTCTTTTACAAGATAAAGAAGCTGGACTCAGAGAGATTTACTTACACATAGCCACATAACACAAATACCATCTACATTTCTCGTGTGATATTTAGAAAGTTGACCTTCTTATCCTTGATATATATGGGGAAGCCAAGGCCAGAATTTGCTACTGACTTGCAATTGCATTGGTCAATATGAATAAGCTAAGAACAGAATGAAATTCTGTTGTTCTCTCTCCATACATGCTTCCCACCTGCTTATGTATGGCAGGTGTGGAACAGTCCTAGGGAGAGCAGGTAGGCTGTATTGGAGTGGTATATGAGGTAGGAAGCACCTGATGTATTATTATCTGCATTTTCACATGCTACTACTGTGCCATGATGCCTTGTTTTTCACTAATAAATCACCATATGTTTGAGTTCTTTGTCTTGACAACCTTATTTTCTGTCAGCCCAAAAATACTCTACAGTCCTACTGAGGATCTACAACCAGACCTCACTCTTGCTTGAATTCCCGTGTAAAGAATTTCTTTTCATTTAGAAGTCTTTTTTTTCTTTGAAATTCAGCCAAAATTTAATGAGAAAAAAATATCCATTATGCAGCCTTGCTCTTAAAGCAAATATGAGTTTCCAGTTGCAAAAGTCTTATAGGCACTATCTGCTTTCAGTTGGGAATAATTTAGAAATCAAATGAGAAATAATTTTTTCATTGACTGACATTTTGCAGATTAAATCTAAAGCCCTTTGAACTTCATTATAGCTTCATGAATATTGTAAGGCTCTAAAACTTGGCTGTGGTTTGGAAACTCAGCCAGGAAAGGATTAATTGCGTTATAGCTTGTATTTATGTAATGCCTTTTCTTCTAGCTGGTGTCAGGCACCTTGAGCATTGTTTCAGTCATCTCTACAAGGTGCGGGTAAGTTAAGTGGAAAGCCTCGTTATCTCCGTTTTATGAGTAGGAGCCCTAAGGGTCAATGAAGTGACACAAACTAACAAAGGACATATTATAATTCTCTAGCAGATATTTTCCAGCTCTGAATCCTTCTATGGGAAAGTTGTTTTCACTACCAATATGCCTCTTATTTGCATTACTTTGCGTTGGCCGAGCATTCAGTCCTAACTTCTGCTTCAGCCTGCCTCCCAGCTTCTGTGTCCCTCTGCATTTGCCCACCCACTTGATTTCTATCAATAACTTCTTTCTACTCCAAATCCTGGAACATCATTCTAATCTTTAAAGCTCTCAAGACTCTTCAGGGTACTCTTTTTCAGTGGATCTATGATACAGTGCAGGAATCTTCACTGTAAGCAGATAGCTTAAAAGGGTCTAATGCTGATAATAGTTGAAAAAAGTGCCTCACGATCAGTCCTGATGGGGAGTGGGAAATAGGGAAGAGTTTTAGAATCTCAAGCCTATGAACTATGGCTCGTAGGTTACAGGCTATTTGTCCTTTTATAGGTTGAGTCCTTGAGAAGCAGAGCCAGAGGCAGAGAGATTCTTCTGCTAATGATTTATTTATTGAGATGTGCTCTCAGGTGAAGGAAATGGGGGCAAGCAGCTTAGGGCTGGGGACATTGCAAAGCAATGTCTCAGTTAGAGAGAAGTTTCTACCTGATCCCCCAAGGACACTCTGGAGTACAGGTGGAACAGAGTTAGGGAAGGGACCAGCTCTTTGAACTTCAGTGGGTCAGCGGGTCATTGGCTGAGTTCTTCCGGGGTGCAGAGGGTGGGAAGGCATAGCCTTCCTTGGTGAGGCACCTCCAGTTTGCCTGAGGGCAATTATTCATAGAGCAAGGCAGCCCTGGGTTGTTCTCAGCAGCACAGTATCAAGCAGGGTATAAGTATTCTGGCTGATAAAGGTATTTTGCGCAGGGCACCAAAAGTATCTGCTAAATCTCTCAACTCAGCAGGAGCCACCTCTGTTCCTAGTTGTAAGCACCTGACTCTCTATATTTCTCTGTCTTTGTTCTGGTAGTAGCTATAGTACCATAGTTCCATAAAAAAATTTATCTTAATAATTCCCTTTCTAGAGAAAGAAATATTGCCTTGGAAACTATCCATCGAAAGGATGTCGCCTTTGGCCACTGTTACGTGGCAGGCATCTGCATGACTCTTTGTTACTTCTGGCTTCCAAGGTTCCAACATGGGTTCTCCCTTTCTTGTTGAATTTATTTGCCTAACCAGGTCCCTAGCTCCAGAAAAGACTTCCACATTCAACTCCAGGATTATTATTGTGTTCTCTGAGAATGATACACTTCAGAGATGTGCAGTATGGAAGCTCACGCACTACTCCTCGGATACAGGGTCCTGTCTCTCTCTGGACTGTATTTCAGCAGCAGCATCTGGGAGCCCTCTCCCCACTCTCAGCCTCTCCCAGTCTCTCCTTTCCCAGGTTCTTGCCTGATGATACCCATGTGAGGTTAGGAGTGCTTACTTCTCTGCATCTGTTTCCTTCTACTACTTTTCCTCTTTTAATAAGAATTTACAAAAGATTGTAAAATCATGAGGCTACCAAATTCTATTATACACTCTAATATTTGGCAAACTAATAATGAAGTTGAATGCTTCAATGAAATTAGTTCACTCAGTAGAGATGTTGCTAGACTGTTCATAGGACTACATAAATAAAGGAGCTAAAATAAATGTGAAAATAAGGGACAGAGATATTAAGCCAGCTTCTTAGACCCAGAGGTTGCTGTCTGCACATGACTTGGCCTTTTCATAGATCTTGGGGTCTGTTGCTATGGCAGAAATTCAGAAACCTTGCTTCTAACAACTTCTCTGCCAGGAAATTTCTGTTCTAAAGATACAGCACAGGTATGTGCTTAGTAAAGCAGACTTATATTTTGTATTTATTTACAACAAAATTTACAAAGAAGAAAAAATTGTAACTATTTGAAATTACTATAACAGACATTATTATTAATTTTAAAATAACTAAACAACAGACAGGAATATACAATTCACAAGAAAGAAAAAGATTTGCTCCCTCTTTTTCACCTATCGAACTGGCAAATATGTTACAAAATGATGGTACAGAGTGTTAATAGCGATGTGGTAAAATGGACACTCAAATATGCAGTTGATGGTAGACTTAATAGCATGGTTTTCTCGGAGGACAAGTTTTCAATATGATCAAGACTCTAAAGCATCTTGATTGAGAAATTTTACTGCACCGGATTTATGCCAAGAAAATGGTCAGAAATGTAATGATACAAACATTTGTGTGTAAGCAGGAAAAATAAAAATCTTCCCATGTTCATAAACCACAACAAAGCAACTATTAGGTAAGTGATGCTATACATATTTTTAAAGGCTTTTTTTTTTTTTTAGAGCAGTTTTAGGTTCACAGCAAAATTGAGAAGGTACAGTGTTACCCCATATGCTCCTTGGACTCACACTCCTTATTATCAACACCCCCACCAGAGTGGTACATTTGTTATAACTGATGCACCTATGTTAACTGACCCATCATTATTATCCAATGTTCATTGTGTATATTATGGTTCACTCTTGATGGAGCATATTCTATGGGTTTGGACAAATGTATTATGACCTGTATCTACCACAGTAATATCATACAGGGAATTTTAACTGACCACAAAATCCTCTGTGCTCTCCTTAATCATTCCTCCCCTCTCCCTCCTCCCAGCGCCTGACAACCACTGATCTTACTGTCTCCACAGTTTTGCCTTTTTCTTTATGTCGCATAGTTGGAATTATATAGTATGTAGCCTTTTTAAATTGGCTTCCTTTACTTAGAAATATGTATCTGAAAGTTTTCTCCATTTCTTTGTATGCCTTCATAGTTATTTCTTTTTGGCACTGGATAATATTCCATTTTATGGATGTGTCACAGTTTATTGATCAATTATTGGTATATTTTTACCATAGAAGACAATGGCCCCGTTTGACTGGGCTCTGCCAGGTACGCCATGAGTTGACTTTTTCAATGATGATATAATTCAAGCTCAACGTTTGGAGGTAAGGGGAGCAGGAGAATGCAGCATTGGGTGTGTAGGGGAAAGATGGATTGTGGCTGAAATTACTTCGATCTGACAAACTCAGATTTTAACGAGGCTCCTATGTGGTATTCTCAGTCTGTTTTCATTCTGAATCTTGTTTGGAGCCAAAGCCCCAACTGACAGGAGCATGTTAACTTTGCTTTCTTTGCTTGCTTGGTTCATTCATCTTCCCTAGGACCTCATGGGTATCTATAGCTTAGAGGAAGATTCATGAGTGTATGTGTGTTTAGAACAGCCACTGAGGACTAGACAGCTATCTAGGAGACTAGGTCTAAAGAGGAGTAATGGTGCCAAGAAGAAACCTGAGCCTTCTATGCTGAAAGACCATAGGACTCCCTTTGACCGATTGATTCAGGTCTAATGCCCTCTGACTGGCTTCTTAATGTTTAATCAATAATAGCTATTATTATTTTTTATTAACCAAGTTAATAGAGACTTGGATCCTCCCTGGCCCTGCACAGTCAGTCTTCTCTGTGGTGCACCTCTATCAATGTTTTTGCTGCATAGAAAGCCCCTTCTTCTCCTTCGTTCTCCACTCTGTGTCTTAAGCCTGCTTAACAGCAGTCTTAGGTCCAGCCCCCCTGCAAGAAAGTTCTCTGGGATTTCACCATGACTGATTTTCCCCTCAATCCTTGTACTGAGATTCAGACGCATGGAATTGGACCCTTTATAACACATAAACAGTACAGAGTTCAGCATGTGAAATGTGCATTGTGGATGGCTGAGTGACTTTCAAAATGAGAATGCAGTCGCCATAGTATAAAATGCTTATATTCTGCTGAATAACGTGAATGAATGAGCTGGCATTTTCATTTTAAGTTTATTCTAAAAGATTTTATCTCATGTTACTATTACATACATTCCTGTTGTTCCAGGTGCTGACACCTTCATTCCCCCTTCATCCCATCAGAGAACTGACTGGATATGAGTCTTGAACAACTTCCTTTCAGCAACACTCAGTTTGCAAACTTAAAATGGAACGTGATTTTGGTTCTGTCTTTTAAAGTAGATTTAAAGAACATTCCCACTTACTGCTTTAGATTGAAATAATTGCCTGAACCTCCCTCCTTCATTTTTTACGTTTATATACAGCCTTTTATTTTATTTCAACAGACATTAAGAACTCCTAATTTGACTAATATATTAAACAGGCACTCATTTTATCACAATTTTTATCCAATAATCTCAAGTAATAGCTTATAGTCATCATATCACGTTTCCTTTTGAATGTTCTTAAATGTATTCTAATTACCATCAATAATCAAGCCTCAATTAGATCATTATCCCATCCCCAATCTGTCAGTCATTCTCTCTGAGAACAACTGAAATAATATAGAAGACAATTGTCTAAATAATTCTTACTACTTCATAAAAACGATCAAGGTGTGTGTCCATCACAGGCGGAGTCTACTCTGACAGTATGATGGTGGTTTTGCAATTGGCAGTAGGAATTGGGGGCGTGTTGTGGTGGAATTCCGACAGCAAAACGGCCCATGGATATCCTTGCTCTGTCCATCCAAGCTACTCTGGGCTTCAAAAATGTGTGTCTCCATCACATTCAAGGAAACAAGGACAATAGGAACTCGCCAACAAGCCATAATATCCTTTGGTACACAAAACATTCTTTTCCCCCCAACTAACATAACTTGAAAAAAATCTATCAAAGTAATTTTATGCTCTTTCAGTCTACATGAGTAATTGTAGAAATACCTGGTGATTCAGATTCATCAGTTTTTGAGGCAAAAAGAAATCATTGATGCCTTCATTTTAGAATTTTGTAAGCTTTCAGGAGATCCGACTAAAAAAATCGATGCCAAGTGTTCTCAGAGGAGATGCTTTTAATGGTTTCCTGTTGACCTCACCACTTGAAGAAGCTTTCATATTCGATCACTGTGGCAGTATCATGCTGATCAGTCTGTTCCCTGGTTTTCTCTTCCCAAGTATTTCTGAGCACATACCAGGTGAATGTACACACTCGGTCCCAGGACTCATTTCTTAGCAAGCTAATCTCTACACTGGCTTTATTATCCATATTGAAGGGTGGAATTCATCTCTGCTGCTACCTTTTTGTTCCTAGCTGTGCAAGAAATCAGTGTAGGGGACCAGTGTCATATCTCTAACCTCATCAGAATACTGTGACACCTCAGCATGCCCCTTGTTAATGAGAAGAGGCTTCCTCTTTCTATGTCAATATCATTTGAAGAAGGCTGCAAAGTATCAGACCTCAAAGTAGTACAGTGCTTTGAATGCACACGCATACAACTATTTAACCCACATCATGGGCAAGTGCACACACACATGCAGTATGGAAGAGTTCTACTATCACTGAATTTTACACCTGTAGCTGGGATTGCCCTCAAATGAGACAGGCTTTGGTCTAAATTTAGTACATTTGGTCTAAATTTAGTAACTTTATGATGAGTTATGGGCATCCTGTTTGTTCATTTAACATAGCCTTAGTTATGACTAATCTTGTCCATCATTTCTGCTGTCTCAGTTTTGAACTTTAGTGGTTAGTGTGTGTCAAGGCTTCTGTGTTCCTCCTTCTCTCTTGAATTGGCTACGTTTTTATATGTTTTTTAAGAATCAGATGGATACATTGAGGGATGGAAAGTCCACATCCTAATTGAAGATAACTCTTTGTTATACTAGAAAAATGTTTACTTTGGTTATAAAAATAAACAAGGAGTAAGCATGGACAAAGAATCATTTTTGCTACATTTGTTTTTGTCTTATATATCCTCATCTAAGAATAACTGGAAACCATTAGGGGAAAAATCTTGATATGTTGCCCAGTTATTTCAGTGGGACTGAATCTCACGATTGAGGCATCAGCCAAAAAGGGTGTAACACCTGGCATCCTAGAAAGCAAGTCCCCCATAAGGCATTAAAAAGTCCCATAGTCAACAGAAATATTGGCCCAGAGATGCTAAATTCCATATGTTCCTCAAGTGCATTTTTGATGAGTATGTTCTGATAATCTTGAGCAAGGTTAGTTTGCAAAGAGCTGACCCCAAAAGTCTGAGTCAGCAGTCTTGGTTAACTACAGGTATTGAGCATGGGTGCTCCTTGAATCTCTTGTGGTACATTAAAGCTCCTCAAAGTTTGGCTTTCAAACTACTTCCACCCTAGACTGCATGCTGTCTCAAGAGCCACTTGTTTAATTAGATTCTTAAGTTAACTTTCAGTGTGTATTTCTCCCTGGAACAGAAGGCATACTTCCGGCTTTTGAAGCACCTGGACGACAATTGTGCCCAGAAAAATTGACCCTAAAGCAGTCTGAGAACTCAGATAAAACCCCAGGGACTGTTAATAGTTTCCTATGATTAGGTCAGCTGGAGGGTCATAGAATATAAACTATTGATTCTTTATGGTGGGTGTCCTTCCAAATGATGTTTAACCTTTAGTGTGTAGTAACAAATGGAGTACCTATATGAAAGAGCTATGCAAAAAATATCAACATCATCCAACATGAAATAAATCACAGTGACCTCACTATGAGGTGAGATGTACAGGAGTTCTCTTTATAGATTATACATAATCTACAATCAGGGTCAAATTTTATTTTTGTACACACAAACATTTATTAATGTGGTTTTAAATACCACATCTTTTCATGAGCCTGATGAGTGTAATGAGTGTAAAACAAGAGACAGAGCAGTACCATACTTAACAGCAACAGCTCTGGAGTAAGACTGGCTGGGTGCTGGGCTAGTCACCACCACTCTTCAGCCATGTGATCTTGAACAAGTCATTTGACCCACTCGTCCTTGGATTTTCCATCAGTAAGCAAGGTATAGTAATATCACTTATTTCATAAGCCAGTGTGAGGTGAATAGGATAATATGTATATAAAACACCTAATTAAGTTCTTGTCACATAGCAAGCATTTGATCATGTTACTCTTATTACCTACTGTTAGACTGGATTTGATGCTAATTCTTACACATTAAAAAAAAATAAAATTTATATTTTAAAATGGTTTTAAAGAAAAGCCGAAAATATATATCAGGGAGTTCTCATATACCCTGCACACATTTTTTGCTATTGCTAACATCTCATTGCTATGTTACATTTGTCACAATTCATGAGCCAATGTTGATGCATTATTATTATTAACTAAACTCCATGTTTTCTCATATTTCATCAGCTTCCTCTTTTCTGTTCCAGGATCCCATCCAGGGATCCTATAATATTTATTTTTCATCTCTCCTTAGGCATCTCAGCTGTGATATTTCTCAAACTTCCTTTGGTTTTGAGGACCTTGACAGTTTTTAAGTCAGGTATTTCGTGAACTGTCTCTAAATGTGAGTTTGGCTGATGTATTTTTCATAGTCAGGCTGGGATTCTAGGGGTTTGGAGGAGGAAGACCACAGAATTGAAGACTTTCTCAATAACAGATCAAGCATACACCCTATCAAGTTAACACTGATGATGTGAACACTGACCGCCCGGCTAAGGTACTATTCCCCAGGTTTCTCTTTTTATAACCCCTTTTATGCTGTAATCTTTGGAGGTAGGTCACTAAGTGTATCCCACACTTAAGGGGTCGGGACTTACTCTTCACCTCTTGACAGCACAATATCTAAAGTGTTTATAACTTTTCTGTACAGAAGATCTGTCTCCTCCCTCCCCATTTATTTTTATTATTTATTTATATCACTATAAACTCATGAGTATATATATTTCATACTAGAATTATCCAATTCTGTATTGTTTATTTTGTTTACATTGTTTCAGTTTTGGCCATTGAGAGCTCTTTCAGTTACCTCTATTGTCCATTTGACATATCTCCATTGTTTTGTTTTTTAAGCACTTTCTTTCTTGCAGTATAAGAAGCTCCAGATTTGTCTTGTGTATTTCCTACCCCAGCCCTAAAATTGGCCTATTTCTCCAAAAAGGTCTTAATCCATTTTGTTAGGGAATGGCATTACAAATAAAGATCTGGGCTATGGGTGCACTTGTCGCTATTGTGTTGTTTCTTCAGCGGATGGAGCTTGAGTATATACCAATCCACATGTAAACGAACATGTGTATAATTATTTCTATGCAAATTCATCAGTATCTATATTAAACTAAACTTAAGTTCATACTAATGCCTTTACCTCAGTACCAGTACCACATGGTTTATTTTAGCTTTCTCCCTTTGCTTCTCTATAACCTTCTACTCCAGTTGTGAAAAACATGGTTTCTATCATGTTTTTCTATCTACCTTCCATTTATTTATCGGTGTAACTTTTGGTATATATGCACAGCTCTTTCAGAATTATTAACCCCATGCCGCATGAGAAACAGTTTGACCAAGTAGGGAATAGTGCTTATTTTCCATTCCTGAATATAATTTTAATAGATTTTAATTAGTCTTGTGACCCCCCTCAAGGTGGTCCTTCTTATAGAATCAACATTTAGCATCTTATTTCTGTAAATATGCCCTTCACAACATGAGAAGAGGGGCTGACATTGCAAGCGGATTTCTTTAAAGTCTAGCCTCTGTTTTTGTTTTACCAACAGATCCTGCTAAGAGCTCTTTGCCTATATGCTCTTGACATTACTCTTTGGCGCAACTCTTTTAATTTCTGTGACAGATATTGACTAAAATCTCACTAGTCATGAGTTCTTATTAGTCCCTTAGGAATTCCAAATTTGATTCTTTCAAGAGATGCCATTGGGAGACACTGAATAAAAGGCAATATGTCATTCAAGAAATATCAGTAATTGCAACAATGGGACAGATAATGTTGTGGTCTGTGTGGGCTGTTAAGTCTACGTAAAATACCAATGTAAAACATCAACTAGTAGTGCCCTAAGGAAATGAATCCTAAATGAAAACCCATGGTATATCCCATTCTTTGGTGATGCTGGCATGGCAATAAACCTTACAGCCTATATTTAAACCTCAGAGTCTGCCTAGCAAATGACAGGCTTCTGTTCCAGGTTCCCATGTATCCACTTGGCATACGAATTCCAGGAAAAGGGTAGAAGAATATGAAATTCTTTAATATGTCTCAAAACACTTTTATGTATAGCATTTTGTCAAATTGTAGATATTGTATTATATTAATCAAAAGTCAATCATGAAAGTGTATATATAATGCTCATGCCATATAATCTTTGTAGTTTTGCTTTTTGTAATTAACAAGACCCTATATTGGTTACCAGAAGATGCTATGTTAGACCTTAATTAAATAGGTAGGAGTTTTCACAAATAGTTCTTGTATTTCTGCAAAATCCACCAAACTTATTAGTTAAGTCTAAACACAGTAGAAATGAGAGATAATAATAAAAAAAGGCAAACCATTGACTAGGACTCAAAATGGACTATAATAACATTAAATAATGGTACTTTCTTATGTATGTAAAAGAAAGCATGTTTTATATTACCTGGAAATAAGTGGAATTGGTGCTATTAGCATAGATATGCCTCCTTAGAGTCTGGGAGAGGCCAAGAGGAAGAGGCTTGGCAAGGATTCTGACTCAGCAGGTTGTTGAGAAGGAAGTTGGTTGCTAATGAATTTTAACAACACTCTAACTTCCCCCACTGACTACATCAGCCAGCTCTCTGTAACATACTCCATCTCTATGATTACCTGCCTAATGCTTACTGCTGACCTGTGAAGATAAGTTACTCCAGTGGGGGTGGTTTATAACTCCATGACACTGTTTGTGCCAGATCAATAATAAAGGCGAAGGCACATGTCAAGCTGCCTGTGTTTTCTCTCTGTGGAGAAACAAAGAGGCCTACAGTTCAAGTGAACGTTACTAAATGATCCTTAGCATCACTCGAAACATGCTAGTGATTGTTCCATTTGTTTTCCACATATACCATAATTTTTTTTGAAATACAAATTAGCTAAAATGTGATTGTATTTTCAAGGACTTGAAAGCTTACTATAGTTATCATCAGTCTGTAGGCTCCTGTGTTATATAACTGGGGAATTTCTCTCAACAATAGATTGTGATGATGTATTCAGAAAAATATCTTTACTGTTCACATGTGTTAAACAATGGAAATTGAACTAATAATAACAGTGATAATAACATAAGCTCAGTTACATGATTCTTTTTTCTTCATCCTACATAGGAGTTAATTTACATTTTAATAAACTAAACAACAAATAATGGAGAGGTCATAGTTTTCTGTGATGTGAACAGAAAAACTTTGTAGGGAAAGAGGAAAATACAGAATCAGAAGAAACAAAAAACTCACAGATCCTAGACTCAAGCATAGACAAGGCTAGACTCATAAATCTTATCACAAATTCTCTCTGGAAAAGCATTAAAAAAATTTAGCAGCTTAATCCTTCAAGAAAAATTGAGGGCATTTTAGTTCTTTGAGGCCATTATTTTTTAAAAGATGACCTGATTCATCTTCTTTCAATTAATTTAATACTTGAGTCATTTAAAGAAGTATGAATTTTATTTTCTTTGATTGATATTTTAACAATACAAAATCATTACAGCCCTTTCTATTTCAATAGGAATTGAGATTGTCCAAATTATTTATTGAGTGTATAATGCTGTCAGATAAAAAGAGGCACAAATTGGAGGGCTACAAATGGCAAGAAACCAGAAGAATATTTTCTCCAAGGACAGTTATGTTTACCAACATTTCTCAAAATACTTCTTTCTTTTATAATGTGAAAGAAGAATGCTTGTCTTATTTCTTTTTAATTTGAAGTTAGTGCTGAGCTCTAGATTTTAAAAGACCACATAAGTAGACATGCATAGTATTGGGGGTGCACTAATGATATTAAAAAAAAAAAACAGGCACCAACAAAATACTCTATTGGAGTTCAACATTCTTTCAATCTATTTTCTATATTTTTCCACTTTGAACATTCAAATTGGGCAATATGACTAAACACTCAGAATAAATAAACATAAACCTGATTGTTTTTGCTAACAAGTGTCTGTTATGGGACTACTTCCACAGTTGGTTCAGGCTTGGAGGCCACTTCCTTTGTCCTTGCTAGCTGTGTGACCTTGAACTCAGGATACTTGGGGTTTTAGTGGGACAGCCAGTATACTTCCTTCCTAAATCTGGAGCCAACTAAAAAGTAGACCCAGGAGTCAAACAGATGGAGACAAAATATGTTTTATTAGTGATGTGATTGTATACATAGAAAACAAAATAATTTATAAACAATTAGAATTAATAAGTAAATTTAGCAACCTTGTAAGTTACAAGGCCAAAATACGAATATCAATAGTAGTTTGAAATACTGGCAACAAAAAACTTATTTTTAAATTTCAAAGACAGTAATTGTAGTAGAACCACAAAAATCAGATACATAGGATCTGCACACTGAAAAATTACAAAACACTGCTAGGATAAATTGTGGATGCTCTAAATAAATGAAATCATCTTGAAATGCTGTCCAGCATGATCTGGGCAGCAGTTAAGTGGGTGTGTACATATGTAAATATTTATTGATCTATACAGTAAAGATTTTTGTAGTTTACCATATACGTGACTTAAACCTCAATGGAAAAAAAAATTTTTAATTTAACAACAACAATAACAACAAAATGACAAACAAAAAACCAAACTGGCTTAGAGACACAATTTAAATATGTGGCCACAATAGACTTTTCATTACTTGGCCCCAGAACTAGATAGATTAACCTGTCTCGCCTATTGACACAGCTGGATAACTATGGCCAACATTTACAAAGGCTGAAGACCCAACCAGATCCTTTGAATACTGTCAAGTGCCTGGTTCCAAATGAGAAAAAAAAAAAGGGGGGGGGCTGAGATGAGCATGCTGTTTCTTTTTCTCAATACACAAATAAGATGAATCCTCTTCTCTTCCCATTAGGTAAAATAAGAGGTCTGAGGTGTTACTCAATAGGAATGTCTTAATAAAAAAGCATTAATTGAAGGGAAGGAGGGCATTTCTCCCCAGTTGTGACTTCTCTGTGCTTTATTCTTCTCCATGTGTAAAATGATGATAATAGAACCTATCTCGCACAGTTGTGTAAGGATTAAACAAAGATGACATATGTGAATGGCTTTGCCAAGTACCAACAAATGTGGAATTGGAGAAGCAAAGCATAAAAACTTTAAAGGGCGAAGAGATCTTCAGGAAGAAAATCTGAATCCACTTGTGGTATTTTTTAGATTAAGAAACTGAGAACAAAGGAGGTCTGGGCCCTTGTCCCAGTTCCACAGCTTGTTGAAAATGTACTGTTGACACATCGTAGCAGAAATGGCTCCAGGTCCCAGGTGTTTGTGTGCCTAGTACAGAGTTCTTTCTGCTAAACCACCCTGCTGAATAGCGTAAATGCCAGTGGGTAGCAGTGCCGACCTTCTCCCAGCCACCACGAATTTCCTGTTTTCAGAAGGCACACAGTCAGTGCTTGTCTCTGCAGAGGCCTTGCATGCCGCCACTCTCAGGCGGCAATTTATAGCTCTTGTGCTTTCTCAATAAGAACAAGATTACTATTTTAGAAGCAAGGTAGCTATTTTCACAATCCACAAGGCAGGTATTCTTTTGAAAGTAAATAAACACAGTCAACTACAATTATTTGGTTCCATTTAGTGTATTAGAAAAGGTAATGGTTTAATGAGACCCTAGTGGTCTGTAACAGTTAATGCACCGCAGAAATGATTCATTAAAGTCTCCTTCTCGCTAATAACTCTGAGACTCCTGTTATGAAAGGCACGAAACCCCAGGGAATTAAAATGTTTTCACCTTTCCACCAAGTGACAATATTATTAGTTTGGATTCTCTATTCACTGGTCATAAAAATATAGGATCTTTGGCGAGCAGGAAAACCTGTAACCTATGCTGTTGGTTTGATGATAGATGCTTGCAGCATTATCTGGGACAGTTGCTATGGCAAAGAAAATGGTCTTATAAAGTCCAGATGATTTTCTAACTCTTTCCCAAATGCTAATTCATACTGAGTTAGGGTGGTAGCTGAAGAAGGGTCCTTGCTGATGGCAGCATCCTCCTCACATGCAGGCCCAGTGGACTGGCAGGTGATGGGCTCACTTAAGATTGACGCACAGTCCTTTGTTTATTTTGGAAATGGTGTGAATTATATCTATTCCCTGAAAACACATGCCTGGCCCCCTCTCTATATGCTAAATACTGACAGGATGGGCTTTTTTGTCATAGTTTGCTGTGGATAGATTGGGTTCCAGTGCTAGTCAGAGAGACAGCTGTACACATCTAGAAGAATCCCAGGGAAAAGTACCAAATAGCTTGACAATGATACTGGTGCACAGCAGGATGGCCTGTCCTTAGTCACCAGAAAAGCTCCTCCTTTGTAGCTTTTTATATCTGCACCCATGTCGCTGCTGAGTGTAACAAGAAGGCCAGGGGTCAAGGGGGCCTCTGGATACCACTACTTTTTCCTCACTCATAAATGGTCAGATAAATGTCTTTTTGGCAGGGTTATTATGAGCTCATTATATGAGTATTCTATGAAACAAACACAAAAAGTAGCTAGTATTATTATTGATGGGTTTATTACCCATTAAACTTAGATAAATGTAAAATTGTTAAAATCTATAATACTCTACTGATTGTTTAATGAATATGTATATATACATATTTATACATGCATGTATATGTAGTTGCATGTGTTATAGATGTTATTAAGTGTTATTATATATGCAGATATATATATGTAATATATATACAGACATATCTACAGATATAAATATCACTAGTAATAACATTAGTAAATAGATACAAAGGGCAACATGGTTCAAGGAACATGATGCCATTAGACTATTAGTTTATACCTGTGTTTGCAGAATAATTATTACTCACTTCACTCTCAAAAGTGACCCAGTTTGGACAATAAGTTATGTAATCACCCTAAATAAAGATCAAAAGGAAAACATTTACCTCAGAGAAAGCCAAGAACAGTTACAGCCTCAATACTGATGATAACATAAATATTAGACAACTACGGTTTAAGAAATTTGTACTGGGGACAGCAATTGGGGAAGTAATTTTTTAATTCCTTGAAAGCAGAAATCAAAGCAAAAATAACAATAAAAAACTTAGTATCTGTAAGCCTTGTCCCAAATGGAGAATTTTCCTATTAGTGAAAAACACTGTGTACGTATTCTCATATTTTCCTGCAGTTTGCCTCTGGGTTGTTTGCTGCAACTTCAAGTGGATGGTTTTAGTATTGTTCTAGACAATACTTGAAGTGGCTGCTGCATTAAAGGTTATTTTGCCACTCGATTTTTGTCTATTTTTTTTTTCTTTAACTCCTGTTAACTTCTCCAATTCTAGCAGCTTTAACATTTAGCTCCAGCACTTGGAGGTTATTAAAGTCTTTAAAGGCTTGTTGAAAACTTATCAAACAGATGACATTAATTTATCTCTTTTATATCCTAACGTGAAAGGGAGGGAAAGCAAACTCACATTAAGATCCAGGGTTCTGAGTAACAGGCACGATTACCTTATTCCAGTGACTCTGCAGTCTTTGCAAGAAGGATGTTTGCATTCTCTTTTACATAACTTTCTATACTTCATTCTGTGCAGTTTGATTTTAAAATGCCCTTTCTGCCTCTCTTATTCCTTATTTCCTCTTTGAGAATGCCCTTTTTCAAGTTGGGAAAATATTACTTTAGCAAATCATACTTTTAATAATATTCTATTAAGCAATGCTGGAAGATGGGTTAGAATGAATTTCCTCCCTTCAACTTGGCTTGGTTGTATTTCATATCTCACTCTTAGGTAGATTCACATGTATCATTTTCACATTTTCAACTATATCTAAATATATTAGCCTTTAAATAGACCTCTTTAGAAAAGTCTTATTTCATCTCAAACTCAACAAAAAAACCAAAACTCCTTACCATTTCTTCTAAACACACCAAGCTCTATAACTTCCTGAATACTTTCTGCTCCTCTCCATCCCAGGAGCCTTAGTATCCAGTGACTTATTTAGGCTGGAATGAAGAGGTCAGCTGCCTCCTGTGCTCAACCCCACGAGCAGCTGAACTTGCCAACTTTCCCAACTTCTAGCACCTCAAGCATGCGATGCACAGACCCCTCACTATCAGGTGGGGGAGGGAAAGCCCACTGCAGAGAGAAGCAAATTTCTGGAACTAAATATAAAATCTCAGAATTATGCCCATGATGTATTCCAAATCTGTTTGTTTTTCTCAACTCGTAACCTTTATTTCAGCAAACCCAGTCGGTCCCTGAATTTCTCATTCATATGTAAGTCTTAAAGTTTAGGCTTCTGATATATAGAACTCATATCTCATGCAATACTGTTCTCATGAAACTGCTTGGCAATTGGGGAACTTTTGATCACCTGTGACACAGGTAGAAATGAGTTTTTGAAATTCACTGATAAAAGCTATAGGTTAACATTAAATGTGTAGTGGATTCTTCCATCAAGAAACATTTTACTTCTTTCTAAGAATTAGCAAATCCAATTAAAACATTTTTGTACTGCCAACTGTGTATAAGAATTCATACTACTTAATTCGGGTTCTTACTCTGGGTTTTGGTGGCCCAAGAAATAATAAAGTTAGGAAAATCATCTAAAGAAAGTATCAGGGTTTAGAAAATGTACAAACTTACTGCCTATGAATTATGGATTGTCACAGAGGATATCAAAAATGTTTTTTTTTCTGGTACTGTGTATAGGAAGACTTTTAATATAAGTCTCTGTGAGCCAAGAGTGATAAGAGTTATTTCCATTGTTCCTTTAGAATTTCCTTGCAATATTTAAAAGTTTTTTTTTTATCTTCACCTCTCTGAGTTTGTTTTATATGTTATAAAATCATTATTAAATTCTGAAAAGAAAATTGAAGAAATTATCCACAGATAGAATACACTCGAGCTAGTCCCAAGTACAGTGCTTGAACAGGTGGGCTTGGCTTTCTCTTCCTCTGAGAGGCCCAAAAGCATATGAGAATTAAACACACAGGCCTACACTTCCTTACTGCAGCCTTGGTAGTTAGTGATCCATTTTATATTACAGGCAATGAAAGCTTAGAAGAAAACTATGTCCAGGACAGCAAGATGGGGTTTGTCATCAACGCCATCTACGCCATGGCACACGGACTACAGAACATGCACCATGCCCTCTGCCCGGGCCACGTGGGCCTCTGCGATGCCATGAAGCCCATCGACGGCAGCAAACTCCTGGACTTCCTCATCAAGTCCACGTTCATTGGTGTGTCTGGAGAGGAGGTGTGGTTTGATGAGAAAGGGGATGCTCCGGGAAGGTAAGGCAGTCTTTTCCATACTGGATCCAAATAACCTGTGAGTCTCCCTTAACCAGACAGATGGCATCTCTCTCTTCCTTTGGTTCCATGGTTACTGGGTGTCATAAGGACAGACACAACTGGAAAGCCAAGGAGAAGGGCTAATACTAGATGGGAATTACATTTTAAAATGTGGAGAAATTTATTGGCAAACACTCACCATTCTGCGTCCTGGCATTGCCACCCCCTTACACAGTTGTCACTCCAGCCCTTCCCTCAGAATACCTGGGACCTTTGTGCAAGCCCAAGAAACTAAAGAGACTACACCTGACCAGCAGGACCCTCGCTGGTCCTGCCAGCTTCAGGCCAGCATCTTTCTTATTCATTAGTCCCAGTGCCATACTGGTGAAATATTTCAATATTACACCTGCTTAAAGAGCTTAATATATGGAGAGAACAAAGTCCTACACATGTATCCTTTTTTGCTCAGGCTAATTTCTGTTCCTCTTGGAAAAAGAAAGCAAAGAACTTTCATTCTGGTGAGCATAGAGTCTCTATGGCTTCCAAAGAATTAACCAAGAAACAAAGGAAAATTAAACCTATCTAATATATATATATATATATATATATATATATATATATATATATATATATATATATATATATATATATATTTCCCTGTCATTTTTTATTGTCTGTTCTACAACACCTGCTTTTACAACACCAGTTAGCTCATATGTAATTGGTATGTAGAGAATAACGTCAGTATAAAGGGTAGTTATGTTTGTTCATACACATTTTCCTAGGCAAAGAACAATCAGAATAGCAAAATAAGAATTAAAACTGGCAATAGGAAAGAAAAAGGCCCTCGGCTTGGCTGCTGTACAATCTTTTTTTTTTTTTTTCTCCTCAGAAACCCTGTTATCTTTCAATAAGTGGTTTTGCAGAATGAAAGATTTTAGGAAAGCATATGTTGTGTTAGCATGGAACATCAAATCATGTAATCCTCATTGCTGTCAGCATATCGTTATCCTCTTTTACAGATGATAAAACTGAGTGTCAGAGAAACTAAGAAACTTACCTCAAAGTCATGGGGGGCGTAGCTGGTAGAGGCAGCATGGTCTCAATCGGAGGCTTATAATCTTTTTGCCACACCACACGGCCTTTTTGCTGACCTTAAAATTAGGCAGCATTGCTGGCAATATTCTTAATGTCATTTCATCGAGACTATTTGGGGGGGACTACTGTAAGAGACTGTAAGAGACCCTAAGTAATTCTCCATGTATTTTTTTCTTTCGTGCGAGCTTAAATTTCTGTGTTTAGAGAGCACCTTGTGGGGCCTACATGGATGCTCCCTGTTAAAATCCAGCAGCTCTAGAAATGATAAATTATGTAAGTAATTCCAGCAATTAAAATAATGAATTTATTAGATTCCTTCCAAGCTGCCAGTCATGTGGGAGCAGATTTAGATCAAAATGTGCAAGTGAGTGGGAGGGATGGAATGACGTGGGGCCCAGACCTGTGGAAAGCTAGGTGCTGAGCACCTGCAAGAGCTGTACCAGAAGGAACAAGTGGGTCTGAGATTCAGAACACCGCTCTCACCTTTAAGCCCACCTTCAAACTCCCCTGGAAACAATTTTTAGCTTATTTCTCCTCCATCTTTAGCGACATATTTAAATTATGAGCTTTCTCCTGGGTCTCTTTCTCTCTCTTTTTTTTAAAAATTTAATTTTATTATTAGTTTCAAATATAACTTTGGTTAGACATTTATATAGTTTATAAAATGATCTTCCTAGTTGCTGTTTCTCTCCTCTGGCTGTCGACCTAGCCACTATATTAATGCTTCCATCCCCATGACCATCTATCCACTACTAATTTGTACTTCTTTAATCCTTCACCACATTCTCCCAGCCCCCCACATTCTTCCATGCCCTCCAGCCATCAACAGATTGTCCTATATTTGTGATTTTGTTTTTTGATTAGTTTGTTCTTTTCATTTCTTAGATTCCGCATATAAGTAAAATCATATCGTATTTATCTTTCTCTGTCTGACTTATTTCACTTAGTATAATAGCATCTAGGTCCATCCATGTCACTGCAAATGGTAGGATTTCACTTTTTTTAATATCCAAGTAATATTCCATTGTGTATATGAACCATACTTCTTTATCCAATCATCTGTTGATGGGCACGTAGGTTGCTTCCATATTCTGGCTGCCATGAACATAGGAGTGCATAGATCATTACAAATTATTGTTTTGGTTTCCTTTGGATAAATACCCAGAAGTGCAATTGCTTGGTCAAAAGGTAGATCCATTTTTAATTTTTTGAGAAACCTCCCGATTGTTCTCCATAATGGCTATACCAATTTGCAATCACACTAACAGTGTGTGAGGATTCCCTTTTTTCCGCATCCTCACCAATACTTGTTCTTTGATTTATTGATGATAGCTATCCTGACAGATGTGAGATGATATCTCATTATGGTTTTAATTTGCATCTCTCTGCTGACTAGTAATCTAGAGCATCTTTTCATATGTCTATTGGCCATCTGTATTCCCTCTTTGGAGAAATATCTATTCAGATTTTCTGCCCATTTTTAATTAGATTGTTTTGTTGTTGTTGTTGAGTTGTGAGTTCTTTATATATTTTGGATATTAACCCTTTATTTGATGTATTATAAGCTAATATCTTCTCTATTCACTGGGTTGTCTTTTTGTGTTGTTGATGGTTTCCTTTGCTGTATAAAACTTTAGTTTGATGTAGTCCCATTAGTTTATTTTTTCTTTTATTTCCCTTGCCTGAGGAGATATATCTGAAAAGAAATTACCGTTAGTAATATCAGAGGGTTTACTGCCTATGTTTTCTTCTAGAAGTTCTATAGTTTCAGGTCTCACATGTAAGCCTTTAATCCATTTTGAGTCTATTCTTGTTATACAGTATAAGAAGGTGGTCCAGTCCCTTTTCAATGGGTTCATTCCTCAGGCTTGAAATGGGTCTGCTTAATCTGTGATCCATTTCTGTTGCAACCACCTCTCTCTGCTTCCATCTCCTGTCAGCATGCCATTCATGCTTTTGGACTCTCTTGTAATTATTTTAGTTAACCATCATGCCAAATAAGCTGAATGCATTGAGAGGCTGTTGTAAAGTTATAATTTACAGCATGAGGATGTTCCAAATAAATGCCAGCATGGCTGGCAGGAGCTCCGGGGTCAGGAGAAAAGAGCAGTGTTCATTAACACACACAGCACAGGGAAAGGCCTCTCCTTAGGACGTCAGTCGTTTTTCCCTTGGTATCTTTCAGTATTTTTTTCTTTTGGCTTTTAGGACTTTTTAAAAATATCTTTTCATAGCAAAATATTGTGAGTTTTTCAGTTTCTACATGCTAATGAAGTGTGAACTGATGTCTCCCATTTGAAGGGCAAATGAGGAAGTCGAAATAAAAGTCTTAGGACTGATATATTTTTTGAAAAAAAAAGATATTCTAAAGCTAGCAATACATTTAAGCCTTCATTGAAAATACATAAGGAGATATAATAATGTAACATGGAGTAAAACATAAAAAATAAACAGAATAGGAAACTAGTCATAGCAAACATTCACAGGAGGTTCTATAACCACTTAATTTTGAAAATGGAAAAATATCGGTGGTGTAGACATGCATCATTGCTGGATGAGTGTAAGCCACCAGCCCATGGTTAATACCCACATGGACGGCGTTTAGACAGCTACTCTGGAGAACATTTTGGTATGTCTCGGCAACCAGGAGAATAAGAACCCTTTTGTAGCTGAAAGTCAGAACAGCCAAAAGGTGAATAACATGTTTCAGGGGCATCATTCTCTTTTCTCATTCTCACTGTTTTGTTCACCTGGGTTAGTAGGGAAAAAACTTCCTCACTCTCCCAGAGTCTCCCCTTTTCTACTAGGGGACAGCTATTTATAAAAATTGCCAGAATCTGGATGTGGAGAGAACACTAGTTACCTACAGGTGACAAAATGCAGCTTCACATTAGAGCAAGAAGAAAAGCCAAGAAGGATGTAAGTTGTCTAGACAGAGAAGAAGGCCAGATATAGCCAAGAGGTTTCAGATGCCAACTGAGGTTGGTTGATTGTAGCTTCCTGGAGTGCTGGGCAGAGGAAGATTCTGTGTCTGACCTTGGTTTAGAAGAAATTCCGGGATGGATTAGGTAGGGACCATGGAAGGGGAAGGGAAGAGAAAGAGAGCTGAGGAAGAGGAATATGTGGTAGCCAGTTGTTTATGTGGTTGCCATCTATTTCTTTGGGTCAAATACAAAGAGCAAGGGACCATGGCTTTTATAGTGTAGTGCAGGAGGATGAGAACTCTGCATAGATACCACAGGAAACAATTTTGCAGAGTCAGCGAGGGAGAGTCAGGCATACATTTCTAGGAAACTACCATGTGAGTTATAATTTACTTGGAGTAAAAAGTGACATGCAGAGAAGTTTGGAGAATGCCAGAGAATTTTCAGTGACTGCGAGATAAATGGCTATGCCAACACAAAGATGTTCTCCTGGTTTCTTACAGTAATGGAAATAGCCAGAGTATTTTAGGGCATTCATAGTAATACACATATGAATTATATACGGTGTTCCAATTGTGACATAGTTTTTTACATGTCATGTTAATAAATCCTCACGAGAAGCCCGTGAGCCTTAAAGAGTTTAGTGACATTCCTAAGTAGTTTAATCTACTGTTAAAATGTTATAAAAGAGATTCCGTCTTACATATTCTAATGCCAGGTCCTGCATTGCCCCCATTGTGTTAGGGAATGCTCTCCACTGCCTGCATTGAGAAATGATGAGGTCTGGCCCCAGACTTCAGTGAAAATCTCTAAATGTAGATTTTTCCCCTGCGGAGCGTTGCAGCATTTGAAATTACTGAAATAACTGACACCGATTATTTGGATTCAGAAATGTTTGTCCTAATCAGGGTAGAGACCGGTTTAAATGTCAGTGCTCAAGATGTTAAATCCCTAACATCCTTGCTAATTAAAGATGCATTTCTCAGATTTCTTGTCTATTAGCATTTAAAATAGGCTGCAGACTTGGTGAAACTCACCACTTTCAATCTAGTTTCATGAAAATAGAGACTGCATGTGAAAAGAGAATTGGAATAAAAGTAATCAAGTTAAGAAATTAATGTTCTCAAGAATTGTTGCTTCTTCAAAAAATAACTTAGTGAATAATAATTTTTGAAGGAAAGAATGATCAACTCAGCCCACATAGAATTATTTTTTTTTGTAGAAAAATCAGAGAAAAAGTATAAGAGTAATATATTCTTTAGCAAATATGGACAATACCCAGACTGAGGAATGGCATATGCATTTTGGACTATCAGAGAAGACATTTGACATGAACTAAAATATTGACAATCACTGGTGTTAGAATGTGGGATGGGTCCAGCTTTTACCTCCCTTTTCTCTATTGTTATCTATTTACCGAATTTCTCTGGTTTCTACACCATGCCTGTATCCTCCAAGACATACCTGCTGCTTTCTTTGTAGGTACGACATCATGAACCTGCAATACACTGATGCCGACCGCTATGACTACGTACACGTCGGAACCTGGCATGAGGGAGTGTTGAACATCGATGACTACAAAATCCAGATGAACAAGAGCGGGCTGGTGCGGTCCGTGTGCAGTGAGCCTTGCTTAAAGGGTCAGATTAAGGTAAGTCGGCCACAGATGCAATTTCAGATGGTGTTGGTGAGGAGGTCCTCTGCCTGGACCTAAACAACACACATTTTTCTTGTATCAGACTGTTCACAAGAGTGGACCAGATGTACTGTTTGTTTGTTTGTTTTGTTTTGTTTTTTGTGCCTGTACTTAGCTAAAACTGAAAAGATAAGGAAAGATTAGGTAATGGAATAGGCAAACCATTTGAGTATTTAGAATAGTCTTTATGTGAATCGCAGTGATGAGCTGGGATCTTAAGTACGAAATAAAAAGCAAGGAGATGAATAATCGAATTGAAAATTGAAACAGAAGTAAACATGGAAACCAAAAGCAATGATACTGTTTAGCCGTAGTTTAAGCTATTGTTAAAAAAAAGCAGAAGCTGAACAATGCTAAATAAGCATATAACTAAAATAAAGGAAGTTGAAACGAGGTAACATGGAAGTGGTGCTTATCATTTCTCCAACAAGTGCTATGATGTTTCTGAAATTGATATTTTCTAGCCAAGGGAGAGTCCTCACTTTCTAATTATTCTCAGACACTTTTTGTTTTTTTCCAACTTGGGTCAAGTGAGTAAGCGTGATATTACTATATACACAAAACTAGAGTAAATAAGCATCAAATGTTGAGCATTTGGCAGGACATGCTAGAGAGAACTCTCGGTGAGGAAGGCGTGGAAACAGCGCTCTCTGTATCCCATGCTATTTAAAGCCAAACTGGATGACGCACGCGGAAATGGAGCGTAGGGGAGTGGTGGCGAACTGGCAGGAATATGGGTTAAACGAACTAGTAGGTCTTTCCATCTCTAATTTTCTGTGACTCATCTCTGGGAGCAGACAGGCTGTCACGTAAATGTCGCTCAGCACAGCTGGAGCTGGAGTGGATAGTGTGTGAGGCTCTGGTCCTCGCTCCGTGCTGCATGCTGTTGTGCCATTCTGGGAATTGTGGAACCGCCCCCATACAGAGCTATGCCCTGAGAAGAACCCTGAGGGGTCCTAGGGCGGGAGTCTAGTCACGTGCAGAAGTGTCAGTGTGGGAACTGAAAAAGCCTTATCCCTGCCAATGGAAGAAGGTGGAAGATTTGGAACCTGCAGCATCTTTTGGCAGCTGAGAAAAACTGCCCTGATGGACTCAACACACTCACAGTGGTACCAGCCGCTTTGAAGAAGAAACAGACTTTGGAGACAGTTCATCCTAGTTTTAAATATCTTGTGCCTTCTCTGCAGACGTGATGTTAAAAATATTTAATAATTGTCATGACAACTAACCAATGAGAATAGACTCCATTCTAGTGCTATCACAAGATGCTGGAGGCCTCCTGCCGTGCCCACAGTTAACCCCTGAGTTGTTAGATCATGAGAAGATTAGGGTGAGGAGTCCTGCAAGCCTGAGGTGGTGTGGGGACATTCAGGATGCTTGACGATACCATTTGTTTTCATACAGGACAGGAGTATTTTAATTGTGTAAGCGTGACGTCAGCAAAACCAGTGTTTATGGTATGTCAGCACTGCTTCGTCCCGAGAACCCACTTCTGATTCTTGTCTTGATAGGATTCTTGCTCATGAGACTCTCTGGTAGTATGTAGGAACATATCTTCTAAATTCCAGACACCCCGGACTTTCATCTTGACTGTTGTCACAAGATGCCAGGTCACTGGATTCTGCATTTGTCGTCTTTTCTGGTTGATGGGGAAAACAAGACATCTGAGACCTAAAGGCATATGATGGGGATAATACAGAAGCTCTAGGCTCATGCATTTCTGTGACCCAAAGGATGTCACATATGTTGGCTACGGCCTCCTGGCTAGCATGGGTGGTAGCACTGAGTCTGTAGCATTGAGTCTGAACCATGAAACAGTTGATAGAAATACAAAGTTGGACTTTTCAGAGTATAAGGGGGAAAAAAACTGGCAAGAGAAACAAATTATTTCAAAGATTCTCTGCTCTCCAGTTCCGTTCCAATTTCATCCTGTTACTCTGGTTGCTGGCAGGCCACAAGTGGGGGCTCAAATACCATGGGTATTTCCATTTGCACATTCCAGAAAAAAGGCCTCTCCCCCCACAAGTTCAAAGGAAAAGCTGTCTGCATGCATCTCTCTCTCTCTGCCCAGATACTGAAGCATCTCTGCCCAGATACTGAAGCATTTCTGGCATCACATTTGCATTACGCCCATGCAGCGTTAGCAAAGGAGATCCCCAAAATCGTTGCTGGGCTGTTACACAGCATTCGCTCTAACTGCAAATCTCTTTGGAGTCATTTTAGAAATATTGTGTACTCCGCAGGAGGAGAGTAGCACCTGGAGTGGAGGTGAGGGGCGGGAGAGTGTTCGTTTGTTTCCCATAAACACCATGGGAGGCACAGAAATAAATAAAATCCGAATCTCATTTTCCAAATAATAGCACTTACATTCTTACACCAGCAATTTGCCACCAACCAGGCCTAGAATGCAGGGAGTCTGGTCTCTCAGTAGCCACTGCAAAGATGGGAGAGAGTCACCTCACACTTGTCTTAACTGGGAAACATAACCTTTAGGAAAGGAGTATTCATTTTAAATATCAAATGCCAGTTAAAATCCTAAAATAATCATTCGACTTCTTTTATGAGAGCCCATAGAACTTTCTTATGGCAGTTGCCTTGGAAGTATTTAAAAATTTAAGTTTTCTTATGTCACTTTTAGAAATATAAATATAATATCTTATAAATATAATATCTTATGGAGGCAGAAGTTGATTTTAGTCATGCCACAAATGCAGGCAAATGAAATCAAACTTTGTATTGTGTGTTATATTAGTCAGGGTTCAGTTACGAAAAAAGAACCCCTGTTCAGGTGGTTCGATGACGAAATTTAATGGAAGACATAAAAATGAAAAGGGACACTGAGGTAACTCAGAGATGAGCAATAGCAAAAATCATTCTTACCCCCCAGACAGAGAGACACGGGGGAAAGCCACAGCTACAACCTGGACATCCTCTGGAGTGGGGGGACACCATGGCTTCTCCTTCTTCCTGCCTCCTTCTCTTCAGTCTCCCATCAGTCGTTCCATGTTTACAACCCTATCTGGAAGACAGCTGGCGAAGAACCTGGACAGCATAGTTCACAGGAACTTGGCTCAGGTTCCCTTGAACCCTTAAAGCCAAGCAAGGCTTAAGAGCTAATGCATTATTGGGAATCATAATCCCAGAGATGCAAGAGTAAGAGGAAAATGGAGGTGAGACATGGCAGGATGGGAAAATACCAACACCACCTCCACCGCCACCACCACCACCACCACCACCACCGTGATACATCATTGAGTAGGATGCTGTCTCACCGAGCATAACTCTCCCCTCTGCCGCACGGGGATTTCTGGACAGGCTACTCAGACTAGCTATTGAAGCAAGGAGAGGAGAAGAATGGATGCACCTGTGCCATCCTATGTTTTGATTTCTCTGGTCAGAATTTGCTTGCTGAAAGCAATATTGCCCGACTCTATTAGGCAGCTCCTGGGGAAGCTGGTATCTAGATTCTATTATATGACCCGACTTCAGATTTGGAAGCAGTGTGTGTGGCGGGAGAGGTGGGAGTAGGGGACAAAAGACTCTGTGGGTCCCATGTAGTCTGGTTTGGGCTCCTGCTGTGGTGAATGCAATGAATGGGTAGTTCTGAAATCCAGTGCCTCTTCCATGGGAGAGAGGGACAGCCAGATACACCAGCAGATGAGGCAATAGTGCTAGAGGCTGAGGTAGGGATCACAGAAGTGTCCAGAACTCTCCAAGAGCCCGTGACCAAGAACCTAAGGGGCAGGTTAGGTGAAGAGAATCTCAGCAGCACGTAAAACATGCACAGTGGATCTACAGGCAAACAGCAAGGGTCTGACACATGTGTCGTTCTCTTACACCAAGTCTGCTGCTGTGTTCCTTGGGATGTGGGGAAGGGTGGGAAAGAGGTGAGAGAGATGAGAAGGCAAAGGAAGAGAACGTGAAAGGAAGAAGGGAGGCTATAGAGATCAGGGACTAACATTTATCAAGCATATTCTTGTGCAAGTACAATAAGAGTTGCTTTCTAGACATCATTTCAATTATTCCTTAAAACAACCCTAATAAAGCAGGTGTTATCACTTGCATTTTAAGAAATCTGAGGTCCAAAGGGGTTGCTCCAAGCTTTCTCAGTAGAAAGCTCCAGGGCTGGGCTTGGAGCCAAGCCACAGCTCTTATCATCCCACAGCCACATGTTGTTCAATACGTTTCATTATATGAACTGGCCTGTTTCCTGCAAATGCAAATTTCCATTGCTAAGCCTTATTTTTAAAATAATTCACAATAAAATTAAAAACAGAGATCTACATAGAAAATGTGGAGGGGACAGAATCTAGAATTAAGGAAGCAATATTTGTGAAGATGATTGGAAGAATGGGATAGAGACAAGGAAACCAGCAGAGAAATCAAGGATGCTATAGATTGCTTCACTAGCCTCCTTTTTTAACCCTCTCTCTCTTACATTTTGTTCTTCCCTTACATTCATCTTTGGATTCTTTACAAAGGTGATGGTTTTGAGGATGGGAGTTTGGGTGTGGAGAGTGGAGAAAATCACTACTTCCTCCTATTTTTACCTGGCAGAATTCTGGAGACAATAAGTGAACATGGAATATATAATAAATATTTCTCCATTGCATGTGCCATGTTGTCATGTAGCAAAGTACACTTTATATATGTCGAGAAACTACAAACTACAAACTTCAGAATCGGGCTGCTTTTTTTTCCCTGAACCATTTAAAGGTGAGGTACAAATATCATGAAATGTCATACCATTATACCTTAGCTTATATTTTCTAAGAAGAAGGGCAATTCACACAGAATCACAAGACCAGCTAAGAAAGTTAGCAATAGCATCATTAACCATCATTAACTTTCCTATTCATCTCAGCTTTCTCTTTTCGTGAATCAAATTGAACTATTCAAATTGGTCACAGTTAATGTAAACATTCTGGCAACCAGTGAAATAATGATGTCATTTCTCTGTTATGTAATAATGTCTAAGTTTCACAGCAGGATAGCATCTTCTCAGTATAAATTGCCACAAGAATAAAAAAAAAATTCTTGTCTGTGAAGCCTATGATTACATAGCAATGATGTGATCTGTCCCAGCTATGAAAAACATATTAGCTAAATTTTTGAAAGAAGTTTAAGACATACCATAGTTCTTTGTACTTTGCTATGCAAGTGTAAACATGAAGTTACTATAGTTTCTGTGGATGAAAAGGAAACTTTGCAAGCACTGGTTATAATGAGAAATTCTGCGGAATTATCATTAATTTCTCCATAGCCACTCTGAGCAATACCTATATCTTCATGTCCTATGCTTTGATGAGTGTCAATGCTAGTCCCCTGGTTACTGAACTTTTTGGTGATCACCTTAGCCTGGAACCCAGCCCATCCACTGCTCTAGCTATTCCCACTGCCTGAGCACTCTTCTACCAGATATATTCAGGGTGTATTCTCTTTCCCTCTCTCAAGTCTTATTCAAATGGCAATGACTTAGTGAGGCCTTATCGGACTGCCATATGAAGAATTGCAACCCCCTATTCTAGGTCCTCTCCCTCAGGACTGGGACCAACGTGAGGCCATTGAGGTTCCTATGGCACAGACTCTAAGGTGGCACTCACTCTCAAGGTCCTGCAAGTATGAGGGGTGGTGACCTGCACAACCTGTATGGTGCATGCCTCCTTAAACGTGGTCCTTAGGCACTATACTTGCCTTGCTTTGATCCCTGCCCTGAACCCTATTCCTCTTTCTTGTCACACTTTTCTCAAAGTCCTTCTCTAGAAGGGCTTTACAAGGATGGAAATATCTGTTTTGTTCACTGGTTATTTCTAGCCTTGGCATAGTTCCTGGCACATTGTAGTTTCGTTCGGTGCCTATTGTGAATGAATGAATAAATGAATGAATGAATGAGCTAATGAATGTGCATGCTCTGCATAAACATTTTGTTCCTCCTTTTAGCAGTGTACTTAACACATCACATTAGATTTCGAGCTTCTTAACCTCAGCGAGCAGGTCTTTTTATTTATTTGTCCTCACGCATAGCTCATGTCTGGAATTCTCGACCACTGAAATGAAGTGAATACATATCTGGCCACCTCTGAGGCATACTTTGGGTCTCAGCATAGCATGTCGTCACCCTGACAGCCGTTGCTACTCTAGGAAGAGCCTAGCTCTTGGAAATAACTGGAGACGATGTGACAGTTGTACAAGGTCTTGATCCCTTCTGTAGCCATTTTCTCATCTGAAAAATGCACATAATCAACTTCACCCAGTGGAGTGCTTGTGAGGGTTAGTGTCATTCTCTGCAGAGTGCCTAGCACAGAGTCAGTTCAATACATGTCCACTCTTGTGATCATTTTGTATTCCTACACCATTTTTATTACATTTTCCTTATGATAAATTACAATGAAGGGATTTCCCTAAATTGATATTTTTATTTAGTTCTTACAAGACTCTCTTCAGTTTCCTCTCATTTTTCATTATCCTCAAAGTCTTCATTTCTATTTCTTTCCTTCATGTCATATTCTATATTATTTCTCTTTTCTTTCATATACATTATTGAGTAATTAATATGTGTCAAGAACTATAGTAGTACTGTGAATGCAAAGGAAACTTAAATATGATCCCTTCTTCTGAGGAACTCATAATATAGCTGGAGAAAAACATATCTACAATTAGAGTCGAGGTAGTCCAAGAGACACAAGAGGGTACAGCTAGTTAGCCCTTCTCCCTTGCAGCTGACTCTCCTACAGTCCTCCTAGGGTAGACCCAGTTTATTTATTCTGTTTAATTTTCCAGGAATTTTCCTCCCGAAGAAAATTTTTCAGGTTTCCTTTGATTTCTAGTTACTTTTGCTTTATTGTATTCTCTTGATGCTGTTTTCTTTTATTCTTTTTTTAAATAAAAACTTGATAAAAAAAACATTACAGATTACTTTAGAAACTTAGCCATAATGTGAACACTTGATTTCCTATGGCATAAATACTTTAAGACTCTTACAGTGTATATATAATCGAATCATTACGTTGTGTATAGCGGCAGGTCTCCTAGTCTCACTAGCAATAAACATTGCGCCATGTACACAGGATGTAAAAAAGATAAACAGATCCCATGCCTTAGTAAGCCTTGGTCTCTCAAGGGCAATGTTAGTGAAATTGCAAAACTTTTATCATGACTCAGAGCTGTCATAGAAAGTGTTTTACTATGACAAAAAAAAAAAAGAAAAATACTTTTCAGTTATTGAGTATATTCTACACCCAAAAGAAATACTGTTCATATGCCTGATATAAAAATACATAATATAAAAATAGTCAAAAATATCCATGAGATTAGGGAGATTAGAACATAAATTATACACCAAAAATAAAGAATTTTTTTAAACTGCATCTACATGAAACATATCTAGCATAGAGATATAAAACAACCAGAGATCAAAAACTGAATTTTGGAAATAAAACACCAACTATATTTTAATAGAGAATTCCAAGTAAGGTGATGTTTCAAAGAGTTAACTGCTCCAGGAATACCTGCTGCAGCTTGTGATGTTGTGTCTACTCTCAAAAGTAGTGACGTAGATGAACTGATGGAGGAAAGATGACATTCAGAATGGAAGGTAATATTCATTCTTTTATTAAACTGTATGTATTTATTTGCAATACAGTTCTATGTTAGAGTCAGGGATTATAACACCACACACACACACACACACACACACACACACACACACACACGCACACACGCACATGCATACGCATGCACATGCACACACACATGCAAACATTCTCTTTCTTTTCTTCCTCTCTCTCACTGGCCCCCCTTAAAAAAATATTCTCCACACAGCAGCTGGAATAATCCTTGTAAAAAGCAAGTCAAATGAAAAACAAATTTGATAACATGTCTACTCTACTTGAAACCTTCCTCCAAAACAAATAAAACAGACAGAGTAACGTGAACATCAATGAGGATGCAGGAAGGGGCTGACGCGGAGGATGTCTGTCCTTATCTGGCAGAATTTTGTAAGAAATGAACAGCAAAGTTAGGTTCAGAAGCAAGGACTAAATGAATGCCTGACTGGAGAGCTTGTATTTCAGAAGCGTTTAATAAGGAACCACTAAAATTCCTTAAGTGGCCTAATTTTATTTTTGAAAAAAGATTCAACTTAACACTTATTCATTGGCTGCTGACTGTATGTTCTTGGTTCATTTCTGTGCCTTGATGACTATGATCTGAATACAGCAAAAGTGGGCCTGGTCCCTTCTCCTGAGGGGCCCATAGGCCTGTCAGATGGTCTCGGCACCTGGGTGCATGTTCTCTCGAGCGAGAAGAGATCAGAGGCCTGTTACATGATTAGGGGACGGGGATCAGAATTCACCTGTAAGGTTGCAAAATCTCAGTCTAGAGCGTGGCTGAAAGGTAGAAAAGGCAAATTCCATATTAAAGACTCTGTATGGCAAAAGCACACATATGTGGTAGCTGAATAAAGAAATATTTTTTTTAAAAACCCTTCATTTAAACAGTTTAATTTTTAATTTTTTATTAAAGATATAACCTAATCAGTTATTCATTCATTTGTTCAGTCATTCGAAACCTAATTTTAAATTCTTTCTGTATGCCAGTTACTCACAGGATCTGCCTTTATCAGTTATTCTGCATAAATAAACTTGTTTAGCATCACTACCTTTTGAATGATTCTAATTAATAGTATTAATTTTATAGTGAGAGAAAAAATATTAAACTGAAGAGACATACAGGGCTTTGCAATGTGTCTTACTGTATTCCTTATACTAATTAAGACAAAAATAGAGGTTCATTTATTATTTCAATTTTTCTCATATCACTTAGAAAAATTATCATTTAGAATGTAAATTCTCCATACTTGATTTGTAAGTAAGTATGAATTTTTTCAAAAAGACTTCATTTGATTCTGTTTCCTAAAGTTATCTGAAAGTGAAAGAAGAACCTTTTACATTTTCTGAAAATTACTGTCGTTTGATATATTTTATATAGTTCTATAATAGTGGTATAAATTTCAACCTATGTGAAAGAAGATAATTTTATTTTCCCAAAGGCTAGGATTTGTATGATCTTAGGGTGTAGCAATATTTACAGTTTAATTTCTGACTGTACATACGAGAACTTTTGGTTGGATTAGGCAGAGATTTCTACCTCTAGCTGTGGTGGGGTAACAGAGTCCAGGCTTTGCCTTCTGCTGTAAACAACTAGAAAACTTACCACAATATATGAAATAACTGTGTTCAGACATTGGAAAACAGCACATGACCTTGATTCCAGGGAAGTGGAAGGAAGCAAACAACGTAAACCCTAAAATCACTCCTGCTTTCTGCCTGGAGGCAATTGCCTGGTTGTTGTTCAGTGAGAGAGAACACAAACAGAGCTTGGCCATCTTGCTAATTTAAGAAGACAGAAATCAGAGTTGAGGAGGACCAAGGCAGCTCGCATTTTCAGTGCAGAGTAAGGGAGAGGAAGGATCTATGGAGAAAGTGTTCCAGAAGTTAAGATGTGAGTTCACCTGAGTATTTGAAAGAATGACAACTGCTCAGATAATAAGCAGTTCTTCAGTAATTTTGAACTAGTAATTTTTCTTCCAACAATTTATGTGTTCAAATTTATTTTTTTAATTCACTAGAGCAAGTAAGGCCAATAATAGGCTTATACTTTCTTAGCCATCATTCTGTTTTTATGTATATAAAGTTGCTCAAACTTTCATAATTATAACAAAAAGTCCGTAATTTCTCAGTTTTGATCACTTAAGATTTTATTACATAGAAATGTTTGTGTTTAAACATGACTTGCTCTTTCAGAGAAGAAAACGTGTTTTTACTTTTCTGAGAATAATTAATACATATTCATATAAATAAGGATAAAATTCAACTGTTCCATTGTTTAACTCTGCAAAAGATAATGTAGTCAATTTCTTTATTAAACTCATTATTACTGAAAAGCCTCCAAAACCAGCATGCAATGAAGTGAAACTCACACCTAACTCTAAGGTAATCAGATACATTTCGATCTATGTACTTAAGGTTTTTATTTTTGGCATATAGGATTTTTTGAATATTATTATTTTTTTTATATCGTAGTATGGAAACAAGTCCATATCTGACAAAGAAAACTTTCTGGAGAAACCATCTTGAAGGCATATGAAATATCTCTGTGTTACAGGTCATACGGAAAGGCGAAGTGAGTTGCTGCTGGATTTGCACGGCCTGTAAGGAGAATGAATATGTGCAAGATGAGTTCACCTGCAAAGCTTGTGACCTGGGGTGGTGGCCCAATGTAGATCTTACAGGTAGGAGCTGCTGCAAGTGTCAACCTTGGCCCTGCCACCGTGCACATTGTTTAACATGTCGGCAATTAGCTCATGTCTTTGTAGATGTTCATCTGCAGAATGCACTTCCTAATGCTTGTGTCAAGGGGTGCACGCAAACCTCTTATAAGTTTCCATGATCTATATTGAAAGTTCATTTAAATCTAAATAAAGTCTATTAAAAGGGTATGCTGATATACCTACTGTTTCCTATTTTTCCTTTTTAAAATTTTATTTGAAATGTTTCTAGTCACCAGAACTTCTTGCATGCATTTCTTGCACATCTGTTGTGAGCACTGTTGCAGGCTCTAAAGGGACAAAGGTAAGTAAAACACAGTCTCAGATTGATTTTGCTTAAAATCTATCAGGAAGAAACCATGTAAAAATATAATATAAAATAGTTATTACTATCAAAGAGACATGTATGAAGTATTGTAAAGTTTGTTTGGTAGATGAGGAGATGAAAGGAATTCCAGACATAAAGTAGAATATGGGAAATGTGAAAGCATATAATAAATTTGGAGAAAACTCTGGAACAAATATATGGGGTTAGTTGATAGACACAAGGGCCTAGGAGAGGAGTGATCAGAAATAAGACTGGGTGAGTAACTAACAGAGCGTGGGGAAGAAAAGGAGCGTGTCCTTTTCCTAAATGTTTTGACTTTGGCTTTAAGCACTAGAGAACCAATAAGGGATTCAAGATGGCGAATAATGTCATGTTATCTCTGTCTCAGAAAGATGTCTCTGATAGCAGTATGGAGGAGGATAGTGAGACGAGACACAAAACAGGGAGAATGTAGGAAACTATTGCATTGGTCCAACTGAGTGATTTCAAAGGGTGTGGACTGAAGCATCTGTGGCAAAAATGGAGAGATGTGAGAGATGATTTGCTAGTAAAATCAATGGGACTCATATGGATGGATTACATGGATTCATAAGTTTCCTAAGAACACTGTTCAGATATATGAATTTGGTTGTCCACAGCCCCAAGTATGAGCTCACACCTGAGGAGTATTTCACAGATACTTTTCATAAATTTTAAGAGTAATCGAGCCATGGGAAGTTTGTCATCTGAGTAATCTCATCCCTCATTTGAGAATGAGGAAGCTGAGGACTAGGGACCTGTACTTGTGTGACAAAGGTCATGCGACTGGTTAGAAGCAGAACTCAGTTCACTGACTCCTGATCCTATGCCTCTCTGGGTATTGTTGAAAATCATTAGAGAGAGTGACATTCCTAATTGTTGTTCACTTTTCTACTTGTTCCCAAATAAGAATATCAAACTAAGAAATTATGTGACTTATTTAAAGCACATCAAAAATGGCTAGATTAGTAGAATCAGGTCACATACTTAAAATTAAACTAAAACGAGTAACAGCTAGCTTTTAGAAATCACCTGGTATAAAGGCATTTTTAAAGAAAAGGAAATTAGAGCAGAATATTTTTGAAGGTACAAACTGTATCTCACTCATCTTTTTATTCTCTAGCTAAAAACTGGTCTTCAAATTTAATGTGCCTAAAAATTACCTAGGGATTACCCACCTGCAGAAATTCTCATTCTCTGGTTCTGAGATAGGACAGGCAGATTCTGAGGCATTTAGTTCTTGTCCCATCCTTTGAGAAATATTACTCTCTAGCTCATAGCATGGTGCCTTGAATATAATAGCTCCCTAATAAATGTTTGCTCTATGCAGGGAATTAGAAAGAAGAGGGACTCACACAAGTTCATCTAGGTCAATGCAGTTGGTTAATAGAGAAGCCACTATGAGAATCCAAGGTTTTTTTGTCCCTGGATCTATTGCCTTCTCACCATGCCACTTATCTCGTGGTCCTGTACAATGCACTGGCTTAAAAAAGCTCTTCCAACCTCCTTTCGGACATACCCCTCCTCTCCCGCTCGCTTGTTCTGTGTCTCTTCACATCTTTGTCCTCCTTCACGGCGTGTGCTTCTTACTGGGCCTTTTTATCCTGTGTAAGCAGGTCTCCTTTAGATCACCGTTGTGCCTGAGAACTGGGGTGGACTTCATAGTCAATCCTCGCTGCTATTTGACTGAGACCACGGTTGGGTAGGAAGAGGCTCAGAAAAAAACTAGCCTCTTGCTCAGGTTGACCTTCAAAGTCAGAAATTCTGGCTTTGAGGTACAAAGGTTTTGCTATTGTCTGCATTTTTGGGGGCTTCCCCAAACTTTTCATTCTACTTGATTTGCAATTTAACTGAAGCTTATCTTATACAGGAAAAGTAACTTCCAATTCTATTTTAAAGCATGAAAATATCCCCCCCAAAAAAACTTTAAAAAGATCTAGTATGATGTAATAATGGAACTCAAAGTCATATTTTATGCCCTAGAGAACTGCCATTCTGGTTATATTGTCCGGCCACTGCCAAATGATCGTCACCATTGATTTGGGCTCTCTGACTTAGTAAAGTGTAAAATATACCTTCTTTGACTGTAAATAGATGAATAGTAATGCATTTTTCTAAAGAGTTTAATCTATTATTTAACATATGTATAAAAGTCACTTTAACATTCATATGAGTTGAGCCCAGCAACAGCTCAGACAGCCTTTAACTATAGGGGAGTGGCTACTTCTGGATCATATATACGGATTATTTTGCAAATCTTATGTTTAGGATCTTTCCGAATCTACATCTCTCATACTAATTTGTACTTAGTGTTAATGACACTTATTGTTTCTGCATCCTTTTCAGTCTTATACAGAAATGGAAGATGAGATTTTATTTGCCACTTACTCGGTGCCCTGTCAGGCTCAGAGCAAGGGTGCAGTACATGGTAATGTATTGTTGTTTGTTGCTATGGTAGTGGTAGCTGTTAAAAAAGAAAACCCGCAGGCAGAGAACACCACAAATCAGTAGAAATACTCAGAGGAGTAAATGCATTGCCTTTAAGCAGATATTTCATTTTTATGGATGGATTTTTTTTTTTTTTTTTTACTGAATTTTAGTTAAAATGAAAACTTGTTCTTTGGGAAATGGTATTTTTTACTAAAGTCAGAATTTGTCAAAACACGTTCAAAATAATTTTATGAGATAGTTACTTTCCATATATGTTCCAAACACTAATATTAATGAATAAAAAAATGTTTATGAGTGAGATTTATTTTTATTAGCATATGCTGTTTTTGGCTATGAAGAATAATTGGTATGTTTCTTAGAGGAAATGACTTCTGAAGTTGTTAATAAATTTCTTATATTTTCTTCTTAGGAAGAAAATGTAGTTTAATTCAGCATTTAAATTTCACACTTTATTTCTTATGATGCATAAACAGGGATCTCTTCTGCCATGATATATAACTAGACAGTAGTTTAATGGGCCGATTTTATGTCATCCAATGCTACTTATTTCTTTTAAAAAGTCAAATGGTATAAAAAGATTCCTCAGAAAGCCAGATGATACTGAAATTTATCATTAAAAAATAGAATATACTAAGTTTATAGAAATTAACTAATTTTAACTATTTTTCTCCATCCCAACAGTTGCTGTGACTTCTCATACCATATACTCATTTATTTAATTTGCTGTTATACACTACCATCTGCTTTGTGCCAGGCAATTTTTTTTTGAGAAATTGGGGACATATGGGTGAGTGAAGCAAGGTTTATATCCTGTGGGATGAGCTTCATATGAAACTAGACATGTAAATAGCCAATTATGGTTTAAGTCTTACAACAGAAATGTGAGCAAAATGTCATACGAACACAGAGGAAAAAAGCAAATAGAATTCCCTGGGAGAAAAAGGGATATGTGAGTTGAACATTGAATAATAAATAGAATTTCACCTGGTAAGTAATTCATATTAATATAGTTGTCTTAAAAAAGCATTTTGATAAAGGCTTATGTAATCATGGTATTATAAATGTTATTCAATGCCAAGACACTTTCGGTAGAATAATTGTGATGTTTCTTTATTTCCTGATTCCTGTGAAATCTGTCTCTAACAAGTGGGAAAGAAGTCTAATAGTAATGGATAAGATAATAATAAGATACAAATCCATTAGCTTCCTCTAATGTATTTGTATCTTATGGGTGAGCCAATATTTGGTTCAAAAATTAGAAATAGTCCCTAGTCCTCAGATTAGAGTTATTACCACTTTTCCTGGGTTTTACTGAGTAATTTGTAGTATGTTTGAAGGAAATTGACTTGTGTGATTCCTCTGGATTCTCTGGGATAACTCTGGGACACTGTTAATTTCTTAAGTTCTCTGGGCTTTCTGTATAGTATGCACAACTCATGTAACATCTTCTCTGTTTGGATGCTGGGGTCAGGGTAGGCTCAGGACACTCTTCACCATATGTTGAAAACTCCACTCCTTGAGATACTCAAGTACATCAGGGGTTGAACAACTCTTCTCTTTAAACCGTAAAACAGTACAACAAAGTACTTTATATTAAACATTACATTATATATATGGACAACATGGATATTACAGCTAATTCCCTCAAGATAATAAAGCTAGCACATCTCAAATTTAGGATCTCTAAGGAGATAGAAGAAAGGAAAGGGAAGGAAGGAAACGGAAAGAGAAAGGAAAGGGAAAGGAAAGGGAAGGGAAGGGAAGGGAAGGGAAGGAAGATGGAAGGAAGGAAGGAAGGAAGGAAGGAAGGAAGGAAGGAAGGAAGGAAGGAAAAAAGAAAAGAAAGATAGGAAGAGAGAAAAGAAGAAAAGAAAAGCAATACTTTTAAGAAGCTAATTCAAAATGTAAATGTTCAGTTTCAGTCCTCATAGGATGCTGTTTTGGGTGATCCTAAATTGGCATTGAAAAGCCTGGTTTCCACATAAGGAAAAGAATCTAGGATCTTCATAAGACATAAAGCAATCGTAGTGGAGTCATAAATATATTGTTTCAGGGTGTTGTTATTGACAAACTGCTACTGTTACAACACAAGAACACTTATATCTCCTTCTAACATATCATTTGTGTGTAGTGCACTGTGTAGGATAAGCTTAAGTTACAGCTAGACTTGAGTGACTCTGTATAATATCTATAGAGAGGCCTGAGCATCTCTCTTTGATTCTTGGCTACATTAAAGGGACAGGGAATTATGATATGCAGTTGAAATTTTGAAACTCCACCAGTGACAGCCAAAACTTGTGTACTGATGGATTTCACCTGGCATATTCTGTTAGACAGGCTGACTTGGCTATATGATTTGAGGGTAATAAAAAGACTTCACTGAATGCTTATGCCTTGAGCTGTCTCAAAGCCAATATTCAATGTGCACATTTTGGTAGCTCAGTCCACAGGTATGCCCTGTGGAAATAAAGATCCAAGAGGGCTTGTACCTGGATATTTCTCAGTCCCTTGGTACTTACTGTTACTGTCTTTCTCTTACTGTACTATATATGACTTTTGCCTTTTAATAAAAACATTTCATGAGTACATTCTGTGAGGCTTCTGAATTCTTTCAAATATCTGAACTCATGAACTCTTTATGGATAAAAAGAGTATCATTATTGGAAAAGTTAGTGTAACATAACTAGAAGGGCTTGGTATGATTGAATTATTGTGTTACGGTAATAATAGTCTTTATGAAGCCTGGGTTTAGGTGAGTACTTATTACTAGTAAGGAGAACATTAAAGACAAAATCAAGCTTGTGTAGTTTTATATCAGTAAAGTAGAAAAGTATGAATAAGCAAGAGTACAGAAGAGTATGATGCATACAAGAATCTTCTAAAGATGATCTTGTGCAAAAGACCACTGTGTAGTCATCAACTGGCTCCAAGATTCTTGGGTTAACAGTCAGCCTCCAGAAGCCTTCAGCTTCTGGAGAGTCTTTGCAGAACCTCAGTTTGAAATCTCTAAGGGGTTTAACCTTCATTTGTACGCTGAGCTGGGAATGAAGACAGCCTCGCATAATTTTCTTAAATAAATGTTCCAATAAAAATGTCCCCATAGCATTAGATTAATAAATGGAATGTGGTAGGTAAGACCACAGAATCTAATAATATTTTAGCCATTGTAAGTATTGTAGCTTTTCAATAGGAGGATGCGTCAACCTGTCCAGAAAATAAACACAGTATTTAAACTAGTTCATATTCATAACCATAAATGGAAGCAGCTGTAGACAGTCCATTCAGAGTTACTTAAAGGGTCCTCTTGCAATTGTACAATCAATATCCCCACCTTTCAATTCTTTTCAGATTGATTTAATTATAAATGAAGCATGAACTGGCCATTTCTGCTCTCTTGGAAATGTTTTTCCATTAGTGCTCAATTTTGCGGCCAATTTGTCTATAAGAAAATGTTTATTTTATTTTTCCATCAGGATTTTATCCAGTGCTTATTGGTTTTTTTTTTCTACTTTTACCAGCTAGCCACTCTGGTTTTGTCAGATATCCTCACAGATGTTACAATGCAATCAATCATTCTGGCATTTCTTTTAGGAATTTCTTATCTGGCCAGATTTTGTGTATCTCTAACTGAATGCTTAAGCTTCTCTGTGGATTTTTTATTATTAATAAATTATTTGTTGTTTTATATAAGACCCTTATGTAAGAACTTCTGGTCCTTCTAGTAAGAGCAATCTGTTTAGCATGATCATCTCTAAAATATTTCTATTATGTTTTTAAGGTGTTTTATAACATCTATAGCTTTTATAGAACATTTTTTTTTACTACAGATCTCAACCTTTATGGCAGGAATGATTTTACATAAGATTAATTCATTATAGAAGTAGCATTTTTTATTTTCAAAAACTACGTGAATACATTTTTAAAATTTATTTCTATATCATGTTAATTTTAACAATTTGATATGTCACAGAGAAGACCACAATTCAGCTATCAGAAACATTTAGATTATGGTAAAGTATTGCATTTTATAATACTTATTAGGCTACTTATTATATATTTAAACTAGTAGTTTCTCTTTTTATTTTTAATATAAGAACCATAGTAAAACAAATTTAAGTCAGGATTGTTTGAAATTCTATTCTGGTAGGGACATTTCTTGACTGACAAACACAATTTTTAGGGTCTTTCCCATTGATTAAGATTTATAAAGCTGCTGTATTATGACTGTTACATCAGTGGACAGTAATATGAGGAGAAGTAGCAACAATTCATAATTATCTAATTAACTAGTGGAAAATTTTGGATGGTTTTTATTAATAATAGGGATTTATTGCATATGGTAAGATTACACTTAAGGACCTTGTGTGAAACTTAAAGATATTTTGACTAATCTAGTTTATGTCTGCAATTGTCCTTAGGCAAGGATACTAAACATTGGCTATTGAATTAAGGTGCTGGCTTTAAATATGTGAGTTGGTTACCTATTGCTGTATAACAAATTACTCGAAAACTTAGTGGCTTAAAACAATGCACATTTGTTAGCTCACAGTTTCTGTGGGTCAAGAATATCAGCACAGTTTACATGGGTCCTCAGCTCCACGATCTTTCACAAGCCTAAAATCAAGATGCGAACTAGGGATGAGGTCTAAACTGAAGGCTTGATCGTGGAAGGGTACACTTGTAAATTCACTTATGTGATTATTGGGAGAATGTAATCTTCAACATTGTTAAAGAGAAGCTTCAGGTTTTTGCTGGTTATCACATGGGAAACACTCTCAGTTCCTTGCAACATGGCATTTTTAATCATCAAAGCCAGCAAGAGAGTCTGCTACCACGATGAAGCCATTATCTTATGTAATTTAATGATGGTAGTGACATCCCATCAATTGTGCTATATTCAATAGAAAATAAGCAAGTCATAGGTCTCATTCATACTTGGGGAGGAGGGGATTACACAAGGACATGAATCCAGTCTGCTTTAGAAGCTGCCTACCACAATGAGCAATTGTTCTTTGAAATGTGCTATGCTGTTGCGTTAACATATTTAGATCATGGTGCAGCATTTTCATATTGATACAAAAAAGAAAGATTTATGATGAGCTGGGTACCTACAATAATCTGTATGCTTAGGTACTAAGTTCCAGTCAGTCTTCCATTTCCATGGAGGCTTTTGTCTATAGGGTTTCTGGGACAAAAGCTATTTCTTAAAAAATTTTTTATATTATACATAATGTAGATATTGTTATGACTAGAGAAGATATAATTTGGTCACATGCAAGAACTTTAGTACATCTTATTTGGGAGTAAATACTACCCATTAAATTTTGGGGTTTTATGTCACAGAGAATAATGTATCCCTCTAATAATAACCTCAAAGTACCAGTTATAGGTTGGGGCATAAGATTGTTAAAGATTTTTGCTATTTGAGTGATTTTATTAAACCAAGGTATCCGATGTTCTATTAAGAGCGAGATTATTGATAGACATAAAGGCACCTATATCAATGAAAAAGAGATGTTGCTTCTCTTGGAAGTTCAGAGAAAGGACAGGGAGTTCTATGTCCCCACGTGTCCCATGGTGTTAAGTCATTGGACAAATTTTAGGTAGTTGTCCTAAGCTTTAGCTAATATAGGACATTGACTCCTTAAATGACACTTCTGTTTGCAGTATCTATAGGTTTGCTTGTTTATAGCCTTGCAAATCATAGAAAATAGAGGCCCTTTTAGTTGCTTTACATAAAGATCCATAATTACATTAATTACTAGTTTTTCACTTTTTAACTCTATCAAAATGTCTAGTCACATATAGGTTATTTTCTGAATTAGTAATTTTATATTTCAACAATTTATTTTTCTGGTTTGATTCCCCTAATTCAGATTTGAGATTATTTACAGAAAGAGAGGATATAGTCCTTCTTATATCAGCTATTGTATCTACCCCAGAATTATTTGAGGGTTTCCTAAAGTCTGTTTTCATCTTTATGTAGTTTATAATTTTGAATCTTTACTAAAAGAAAAGTTTCTGACATTGCCTTATGTAATGCATTTTCTATTTTTACTTTAAAAATTTTATACCACTGGGATATTTAAATCTCTTTTCTAATCCACTGCTTTGAAACATTTTCCTCCATAGGCTAACAATTAATTGAATTAATTGGTACATATCTGGAATGTAGGACAATAAGTATCTAATAAAAATCCTGAATTCTGCAGAAAATATTTTGCCTGTATCTATGAAGTTTAGGAAAACCATTAATTATAGTTCTTAATTTGGCTCAGGGTTTTGAGTCAACTTTCATAGATCTGACTTGTGTTCTACAAATTTAAAATGTAGTATTCTTTTCTAATGAAAATTCTGAGGACAGATTAGCTCATTTAAAAAATTAGGTGGTTACATAGAAATAGAGAAATGCAAAGAAAGGGGTTTCAAAAAGTTTCCAAGGCCTTGACAAAGCCTGCCTTGGAATTTGAATTTTATTTAGCAACCTCTGTATACCAATTAAGGAGCTGAATATTGACTATTTAGTATTTTATATTCTAATTTGTCTACAGCGTCTCTTTAATATTTTAATTTATTGATTATGTGCCATGTCAAAAGTTCTCCAAAATGGTCATTGTTATTCTAAATATCTATTTATCTATTTAGTCATCTTGCTAAACTTTATCAGAAAAATGAGAAGGTTTAGAATTAAAATGAGACTTTTTATAGGAAGCAGACGTTTTTTCACAAAGAGGCTGAGATTTTTACATAGACAAACCCAGACACAGAAGAGAGAGAGACCATTATTATTAGTTAAGAGTTTGTGTTCATGAATGGTTGGCACTCATTTATTAAATGTTAGTCTGTTCCTGATTGGGTGATTATCAGAAGCAAGTGCTGACATGGATTGGTTGACATGCAAACACATGTTCACTGACAGGTGCTGTTGTTGATTGAACAGATTTAAAACAGTTTCTGGTGGTTCCTTGTTACATGACTACAGAAAAACAAATCTTTTCCTAAATCTATGAAAATATCTTTGTTCTCACAATTTGAGAAATATTGGCATAGACAAAACACAAAATCCTGTGAAGGAGTTCTCTCCAGGACCTGAAATGTTTTTCTGCATCTGTGAAATACAAAACAGACTTTATTCTCTATCTTGAGGGAAGAGGTAAGCCAGGCATTTAGGAAAATGGCTTTGTCTATCTTTTCAAGAGGTGGATGAGGGAAGAGTTCATTCTTCTTTAGAATATTTATTAGAAGCTGATAACTCAGAGGCCCTCAGTTGCTACATACAATTCATACATAACTAAAAGAGTGAAACTTAAGGTAAATAATTATATGTGGTAAATAAGAAACTGTGGATTCTTCTAAAGGATTTAAATAAATTTATATTTAAAATGCTTTACTGTCCAAAAAAGGGACAAACAAATAGTTATCTGTGATTTGGACTTGCCCCTAGACAATAGCTACATAAAACAAAATGTTATTGGTTTATTTCTTACTAACTTATCTATTACATACTCACCATTTAACCTTCACTGGAAACATAGTTTAGTTTCTTCCTTTTTCTTTTTCTTTTTTATTTAAAAATTTTCGGGAGACATTGTTAATAAAAGTTTATAGGTTTCGAGTGTACAATTCTGTAATACACCATTTATATATTGCATTGTGTGTTCACCCTTATCTACTTTTCCCCTTTCCCTTTTCCCTCTGGTAACAACTAAACTGTTGTTCGTGTCTATAAGTTTTTGTTTGTCTTGTTCACTTGTTGCTTTCAGTTTTATATTTCACATATGAGTGAAACCTTTTTCTTTCTGAAAGTGTAGAACCAAGTTCCACCCACAGAGTGGCATCCATTTATAATGCTGGCATTGGAACAAAAGATTATCTTTATAGGCTGAAGTATGTCGCATTAGGATTGCGATAAGATTAGGTTTGGGAACATAAGTGTCTGGAGAAAACAATGGAGTATTTTTATTTGTGTAACAGTGAGGCATTTTTTAAAAAGCATTAAGATAACACAAATCACAAAAGATGTGAATATAGCTATGCCTCTGGTAACTAGAAAGCACTGTTATCATTGGTCCCCAGTAAACATCTTAGGATTCATTTTAAAACTATCTTTCTTCTCATAGGCTGCGAACCCATTCCTATCCGCTACCTTGAGTGGAGCAATATAGAATCCATCATAGCCATCGCCTTCTCCTGCCTGGGCATCCTCGTTACCTTGTTTGTCACTCTCATCTTCGTGTTGTACCGGGACACGCCCGTGGTCAAATCCTCCAGTCGGGAGCTCTGCTACATTATCCTAGCTGGCATCTTCCTCGGTTACGTGTGCCCTTTCACTCTCATTGCTAAACCTACCACCACATCGTGCTACCTCCAGCGCCTCCTGGTGGGCCTCTCCTCCGCCATGTGCTACTCTGCATTAGTGACTAAAACCAACCGCATTGCACGCATCCTAGCGGGCAGCAAGAAGAAGATCTGCACCAGGAAACCCAGGTTCATGAGCGCCTGGGCCCAGGTGATCATTGCTTCAATTCTGATTAGTGTGCAGCTAACCCTGGTGGTAACCCTGATCATCATGGAGCCCCCCATGCCCATTCTGTCCTACCCAAGTATCAAGGAAGTCTACCTTATCTGCAATACCAGCAACTTGGGTGTGGTGGCCCCTGTGGGCTACAACGGACTCCTCATCATGAGCTGTACCTACTATGCCTTCAAGACCCGCAACGTGCCCGCCAACTTCAATGAGGCCAAATATATCGCCTTCACCATGTACACCACCTGCATCATCTGGCTGGCGTTTGTGCCCATTTACTTTGGGAGCAACTATAAGATCATCACGACCTGCTTTGCAGTGAGCCTGAGCGTCACGGTGGCCCTGGGGTGCATGTTCACTCCCAAGATGTACATCATTATCGCCAAGCCTGAGAGGAACGTCCGCAGTGCCTTCACCACCTCCGATGTGGTCCGCATGCACGTCGGCGATGGCAAGCTGCCCTGTCGCTCCAACACTTTCCTCAACATTTTCCGAAGAAAGAAACCAGGGGCGGGGAATGCCAAGTGAGTGTGATCTCTCTCTCTCTGTCTCTCTCTCTGTCTCTCTCTCTGTCTCTCCCCCCGCACCCCCCTCTCTCTCCTCTTTTGGACTAAACCATCTTTCCCATTTCCTCAATCTTTTTTCATTTCTTTTATTAATATTGTCCCTTTTCTTTTTTTCTAATCTCACATTCTCTTGGAGTAGAAACACAATACTAAAGGTCTTCTTGTCTTCATTTCTTTGAAAGAGCAAGGAGCATGAAGCAACAATCATCCGGTCATATCCTTATTCTGACCTAGAATCTGTACTTCTGCTCTGCCAATAATTTTTTTCTTTCACATGGGTCCTCTCTCTATGGAGCATCTACATATCTCTGGTGTCCAAGTCAGAGATGCAAACTCTAATTCTAATTTCTTAGTTTAATTTTAGTTTAAACTGTGGTCAAAGATTTTTTTTTCTGATTTATTTTTATCACTCTGGAGCCACATCATTACTAATCCAGGATTGAGAGGAAGGGAATTAAGCACCTGGGATAATGTTTCAAAATTTTACTGCCATTGAGCACCAAGTATGCCCTGGAACAAGTTCCTTTAAGCAACTGTCATATCACGTTCCTCTTACTTATTGAACTTGAATGTATATTGTACTAAAGTTGTTCCATAAGGCTAAACATGAATTGAGCTGTCTCTAATGAGAGGTCATAATCAGGATGTTTTTCTAGCCATAAAGCACCAAAAGAAATAACCAGATATAGGTGATGAGCCTCAAATTCAAGAGTCAGTGTGAACATCAAAGTCCATATTATTTCTATTCTGGTAATTCTTTTAAGTAGGTTGTATAATAAACCCTTTTCTATCTTCTTTCTGACTCTCTATTGCAAAGAAGCACGTGTGAAAATTTGCATGAGTCATCTTTTTCTGAGACCCTTGAAAACAAATTTCATATAACGTTAACAATTTTGAAGTTGACATGGATACTGGAAGTTCTAAAGGTAATTGAACTATCTGAAAATTAAGCAATTTCCCCCATTAACAGTATTAATTTTACTCTTTGAAATGCTTTAAAGTAAAGAATTTTAATAGTGATTATTACAGCACATACACTGTTTTATAATTATTCCACTTACCTGAACAAGTCAGGAAGATAAGGGGAATGGATGTTATTTCCCCTCATTTTGTAGATGAGAAAACTAAGCCACTGTGAATTTGTCCATTCTTTGCTGATGTCTTAACTGCCATACGTTTCTCAACATATGTCAAAAAATCTACATGCTTTAAATTTCTAGGTTTTGTACCTTTACTTGCCAAGCAGAACCATGGGAAGCTTTTATAGAAATCACATAATTGGTTTAAGAATCAAGGAGTCTATGGAAAATATATATTTTTAAAATCCACAAAGTGATTATTTCAAATAAGGACATCCCTCATTTTTTTTCGGCATCAGGGATAAAGTTAATAATTTATCCTACTTCTCACTGTATCAATTTCAAGTTCTTCATAGGATGCTAATCGTAAAAGTCACTTAGTCATTTTTTTCCTGTGTCAAGGCGTTTCATGCTAGTCAGCATCCCCACAGCAGCAGCCTCCTGGCAGGGAGTTATCAAAAAGCATGAGAATGAAGCAGAAATGCCATGAAAAAAGAAAAAAAGTAGACCATAGCCACAGAGTCCAGATGCAAAATGGCATGACAATTTTCATTCAGAGGAAAGAAACAAGAGGGAACACAATGAAAATAAAGAAGAAACCTTTTAAATGGGAATGTTTGTAGGAATTAAGAGGCATCCTTTTTGGCATCCCATATGGCTTCCATCCTACCATACACCATTATCTAGCTCCATGTTTCTAACTTTTCTGCCTTTATTATGGTTTTTTAGAAACTTTCATTTGATTTTTGGTCATGGGTCCTTAATTTAAGTTCTTCTTCTAGCCATGTAATGAAAAGAGAGAACCTATGTGATCAAGATATCTTGTGCTGGTACCCAGAAATAAGCATTTCTGAAAGCTCTCCCAGAGATTCTGTGTACAGACAGTATAGGGACCTGTCCAGGAGAACAGTGACTAATGCAGAGAACACGGTGCTTGTTGCTGGGAGAGGATGAGGCTAGCGTTAGTGTAACTGGTGTTACTTTAACAATGCTTCGCATTTCAACAGCAGCCCGGCGTTGCTGTACATTCTGATCACTTCCTCACACCTGCAACTGCTCTCCTTATAAGGTGACAATATTTCCTTCTCTCTTATGAATTCATAAATCAATTTCATTTGGGATCCTGCTTTTGAGAGAAAAATCACCTTGTTCTAAATTGGACTGGTTATCTAAGAAGTACTGTTTCACCAGTAAATTATTTAACTATTAGCTGAATTGATCAAGCACTATCAGATTAGTATAAGAAGTATAGTTCTAATTAATAATTATAACATATAGCTTTCTTATTACAACCTATAGCTTCTCCAAGTTATACTACATAGCTGAGATGACCCACAGAGGGTATTTGAGGCTACACTTCTATGGAAAACAACCATTCATTTACTCATTTTTTTCTAATTTATTCTACTGTTGCTTCTTTGGGAACTCTTTCTGAGACCAAAAATTTTAAATATAACAATAATCTCAGTGCGTACATTTTTACCTTTTTTATTTCTGTGTGTTCTCTTTTTCTGATTTGTCTCCAAAGTTGAAAAAAACTCACAAATCATCTATTATTTTCTCCAGCAACAAAAATCTAGCAGAGTCTTGCCAATGGAAGTGAGGGGCTGAAAAACTCTAGAGAACAAACACATCATTCGATGAGTTTATTACCATTCTGGATGTGTAATTCCTAAGTTTATGGTGCACTGAGGGTGTGCAGCAGCCTGCATTTATAGCTATAAACACAGAACAGATGCTGTAACAAGGAACTTCCAACTGATGTATCTGTTTGAATATTATTCTGAGGAGTTGCAAGTACAACTACATTCTCATAACAGGCTGTTTCTGAGCTACATGGCTGCAATGATGATGTGGGTATGCTTTTACAAAGTTTACTTCATTTTTAAAAAAATTGTATTTACAACCAGATATCTGAAGCAACTAAAGGTTTGGACACTTGCTTTACAAATTCTGAAATGTAATTTCAGAGGTTAAATAAATTGGTTATTTGGGTTACTTGAGTTAGTTATTGTTAGAATTTCAATTAAGCATAATCTTACCATGGAAGATCGACCAAATAGTATATTTGCCTTGACATTTCCAATTTCTTTAGCTGTTAGTTCAATGTATTTGAATGGGAAAATATTCACACTTAATTTAATATGAAGATATTGGTAAAATTCTCTTTGTTGGCAATGGAAGAAAGATAGAAATCCATAGACACTCATAATTAAGTAAATAATTTAGATCCAAGTTACTTATCACTTTCTTTTAAAGTCAAAATGAGTTTGCATTATGCAACTAAAAATTAAAATATTATGTAAATGATGTGTTTTATTTAAAAAATAATTATATCAATGACTAAATGTCACACTAAAAGTTCTACTTATTTTCTGGATAAATTACCTCAGTGAGTACCAAACAATTTGATGGCACATGGAGATAAAATTTGACAATGTCCTCCTTTGACCCTTTTGTGTGCATAACTGGAAATATATGGCTATCTTAAAAACAGATCAGGACTGCAGGAGTAGGACTAGGGAGATGTTGATGAGTTGGGTTTCAAAGTTTTCAATTGAAAATGCTAAAAAGCATTCAAATAGAGACATCAGTAAGTTATTTAGAAATTTAAGCCAGAAGCTCAAGAGGAAAGTCTGAGCTAGATCTATAGATTTTGAGGGCTCAATTATTAGAATGTTTAAGTGGCCAAATGATGATTATGACATAAGAAAAGAAGAAAATAGGAGAAAGAACATTAGGGAGCACACTTAAGAGATAAGGTAAATAAGGAAAACCGGAAGGCAGTAAACAAAATGGAATCAAACAGAATGAGAGAAACAGAAAGATTGCAGTATCACGGAAACCAAGTAGGAGACTATGTCTTAGGCAGTTTGGGTTGCCATAGTGAAATCCCACAGACTGGGTGTCTTAAACAACAGACGTTTATTTTTTCACAGTTCTGGAGGCTGGAAGTTCACATCGGGGTGCCAGCATGTTTTATTTCGGATGAGACCACTCTCTTTGGTTGCAAACATCTACCTTCTAGCTGTATGTTTACGTGACCTCTTTTCTGTGTAGGCATAAAGCGAGGCCAGGGCAGAAGAGGGAGAGAGAGCTGTCTGGGGTCTCTTAGAAGAGCACTAATCTCATTTGAATAGTAATTGTTGTCTTGACCTCATCTAAGTTAGGACTTCAACATGAATTTGTGGAGCACACAACAATTTAGTCTGTAATAGAAGATAGAACTTAGGATTCTTGAGACCCCCATGGATAGAGACTGGATGGTTATCCTTGAGTGGTTCAGGGGTGTGGTGTTGGTAGACTTGTTTTTGCAATCAGTTGAGGGGTTTGGCATCAAAAAAGAAGTGAAGACAGTAATTAAGGAGACTGGGAGAGAGTAAGGAGTGGTATGACAGAGGAGAAATTTAAGTTTGGTTGTAAAATCTGAGAAAGGAGCCAACAGAGAAAGACAAATTGAAAATATAAAAGAAAATTTATATAGTTTATGCTGGGCACCCAGGCCCATTAATATAGAGCCATTTGACATTGATTGACAGCTGTGACAATGAAGCAACAACAATTAAGAACATATTTAACTATGTATGTATTGCTTGGTAATATTTTTTTAAAAAATGAAAAAAAATAGGCTGGCAACTTAGAAGCATTTTTATTAAAATCTGATAATTCAACCCTTCCTACCGATTTTATCAGACCTCTGGGCTTAACAAACATTGATTGTTTTTTTTGAGAAGAGACAAATAAGAAAAAGTTCAGAAAGTAATGTGTGCTTTCCTGGCACTGTTGGGGGATTTTCAGCAGCTCACAAGAAGAGATCATTTGTGGAAGAAAGAAGGTCCACACTCAGTTGGGAATGAAGGAGGTACCTTCATTTGGCTGTGATTGGAAGGGACCAGACATCCTTGGATGTCTCCTTGATAGCTGGTCGTAGTGCCTGAGGCTGCCAGCACAAGGATATTTTGGGGTAAAGCCTATACCCCCCTGAAAATCCAAGCCAAAATGCCTTCACTCCTTGAATGATGTAACACTTTATCACCTAAAAATACATTCACAATATATGAACACAGATAAGCAAGTTGAGTGTGGAGGAGAAGCTGCTGTGAGAGCCCAGGCAGGCCATGGGCTTCGGGGCAGCAATGGGATGAATGATATGAGGACTGAGGATGAGGGAGGATGGACACAACTCATCCCCCGTCAGGTGTAGCAAATCTGCAGTCGCCATTGTTTCCTTGTTCTTTTTTCCTCCTGTAAATAATATACTCATCCTGCAAACAACACAGACATAGCTACTTTTAATACTCATATTTTAAGTTTTCAAATTCTAGGCTGAGAACCTGGGGCCCAAGTTATGCTACAACTTCAAAGGGAACATAACTCCTTTTGAATACAGGTCACCTTTTATGTTTCTTTCACATTCAAATAAACTGGCATGACTGATACATCTTCCAGTTCTCAAACAATATTTTATCTTCATACGTTAATAAATTTCTAAACTGAATTCAGAAGTATTCTGTATAAATACGCATAATGACCCAGGGTAGGTACATATAACACGATTGTGCAAATAAAGGAACTAAAAGCCAGTGGAAACATGGAAAAGCTCAAGGCCAGTTTTATAAGATGAAGTGAGACTAAAATAATTGTTTTGCTGATAAATTATTTACTTTTATCACTATAATAGCTGTTTATGTCTGTTACCTTAATAATGTATATATTCATTTATATATTCAGTAAAATGAGTAAAACATGGAGCCTGTCCTCAAGAAGTTCAAAGTTTATTGGTATAAGACACCATTAAAATAAAACCAGGAGGGTGAAATGATAGGAAGTGGTACAATGTGGTGATTCAGGTGGATGGGTAAATTTAAAGTCAGAAGTTTACTGAGCCTAGTTTTTTGCAAGGTCCAATTCTATGAAATAGTAACCTGTTAAATGAAAAAAACTACCAGAGAACACACTGAAGGTCTAAAGGCTAAACTTGACCATGGATGTTCTAAGCTCTTGAGCACAGAGCCGATAAGCTCATGAGCTAAAACTTTTTGGCTGAAAGTTAGAGAAGCCAACTTAAGCTATCCTAAGTAATTTTTTTCTCTTTGTATAAATAAATGAAAAAACATTATACAAAATATGATACAGTGCCTAGAGCATAGTAAAATCTCAATAACTTAATGACATTCAAACTATGAAAATAGGCAAGTGTGTATGGAAGTTCATGTACTAGGGTAAAACTCTGCATTACACTCATCATGTAAAGAGGGTTCTAAAGACTGAGTATACACATCATCATCATTTCATAATATCCATGTGGTGTGGAATGGAGGAGCTGTGTTTCAGCTGAAAGCAGAGGCGTGCACGTGTTGCTCAGTGGGAACTGTGTGTATGGAAGGACGCCCTGTTGGACATGGCTTGGCAACCTGTCCTTGGTTGGCCACAGCTAAAGAAAGATGAGATCATTTGCATTCCATCTGTTAGCCTTAGTGTCCAGTGTAAAGTGTTACCTGCTCAGAGGGCATGTGAGTAATGTTTCTGTGAAGCTAGTTGAAGAGAAAAAATATTAACAACTTGGGAAATAAGAAGAAAGTATCAGTGGATTTGGAAGCTTCAGATCATGAGAACAGAGGCTACAGGCTCATTAATTGGAATTATTTGGCTGCAAGTCATAGAAGCCAATTAAGCTAGCTTAAGCAAAAGGGAGTGGGGTAATTAATAGAAACAATGTAAAGAAAGAACAACTTTAGGTACGTCATGGTAACAGGTTTGAAGTGTTTCTGGGCCACATAGGGGACTGGGTTCCTGGAGAAAGGCTCTGGACCTTTATGTCATCTCCTGTCTCCTTTGTGCCTCCATTTTCTCCTCATAGATCCACTTTGTTCATTTCTTGGGCCCTTGTGGTGAGTCCGAGGACAACCATGCCAATTCTCCTGAGTTTACGTGTTGTTAGAGGTCCAGCTCCTCAAAGAGACCTCTACCCACACGGTTCTGCATAACACAGAGAGGAGCTGACTGGCTCAGCTTGGCTTGGGGGTCTGTCCCAGGTAAAAGCCGTGGTGGACAAAGGGTGGAGCTACAGAGTATAAACCTGTCTTCAGAGGCCATTGCTGCTGTTTCCTGTGCTTTAAGATTGGGGAGGTAATTCACAGAGAAGGGGGTATGACTGTGATATGAGCAAAAGCCCTGCAAGGTTCATACTAACCTAATCCCATCTCCATGACAGCCCCATCCTTTCTTCTTCGCCACCTGAATAATTCACTTCTAAGTACCTGCATTTTTTATTTAGAAAGTTTGGCCAAAAACAAACAAACGGACAAACAAACAAACAAAAAACCTTACAAAATCTACAGATAGCTAGCTAATCAGCCAAATAATTAATCACCAATCCATGCAAAATGGAAGTGACTATTACAAATTCCACTGGGTAAGCCAATGAGGGGAAAGAGAAGAAGACCATAGCTCTGACACAGCATTTATTATGAAAGTATGAGGCATAGAATCAAACAAATTGAACAATAAGAATTTGTCTTTGCTACTTTTCTAGAGACTCCTGGCTATAAAATGCTTCTAGGTTTCCCCAAGATTAAAAAAAAAAAAAATAAGGGGAACAGAGAGTTTTATTACAGTTTTATTAAGGGCAACAATAGAATGTTACTTATTGTTAACATTTATTAATAGAATAAAAAAAGCAATCAGTAAATATTTAATCAGGTTAACCCAAAAATGTGTATGTAATTTGATTTTATTTCAAAGGGATAAAGAAAACCCCCTATAATTGAAAGCACCTTAACGATACCCTCTACGCAGATTAGCTTTAAGATAAATGAGGAGTCTACTGCTAACAAAATTAGGCCAAGTCCCTAGTGATACTGCTAAACATACTGAAAAAATAGCAGCTTGAAAGAAATCAATAACAATATGAAATACTTTTTTCCTGATTTTCCAGTTATAAAAATATATACTGTTATCTCGCTCCTAATGTTTTCTATCAAACATTGTGGGAATTAGTATCATTTTCCACTTGATCAGACTTTGCACTGATCATGTTATTTGGCCTAAGTGTGTATGGGATGGGGAGTATTAACAAAGAAAAAATGAATACCTACATGATTAAAGTAAAATAAAACAAATTATGACAAAGGGGTGAGAGTGGGAATGAGGGAGCAGAAGGGATGACTAGCTCTGTCACCAGCCAGCTCTGTGACCCTTGCCATTGATTCTGTCAGTATCTTATTGTAAGCGATAGTATTTCGTGCAATTTTAGTAAATTATCATAATCCACTCCTTTGTTTAAAAAATATATGGAGGTGTTACTATTTTATGTACCGTGGGCAATTCGCTGGTGAAGAAATATCGCACAGTCTGTGACCTCACAGAATGTTGAGTGGAGGACACCTGACAGTGATGCAGGAAGTAAGCACGACTGCTCAGGAGGCATGCAGAGGGACCTCTAGGGAAGTGTGCTCTGTGTGGCTGTAGGAGCACACTGGGTTTCTCACATTTACATTTCAACAGATTACCTTTATCTCTAACAGTGACGATGACAATATATCTTCCTTACCACACCCTACCTGTGAACATAGCATATTCGCATAACCTAATATTGTTCTAAGGTAGTGAATTATGTAGTTGGTAGATTTCAAGACAGCATTCAAAATTAGTGTGCCGTAGACTACCTATTATATCTATTCTCAGCCTGTCTGATCCAGAAATTAATAGACAGTGCATGAGTATTATCGTGTACTACATATGCATTTCTTTGGTTCTACAATAAGAGTCCTAGTTCCCAAGGAAACAGGAGATGATAGAATTAGAATGTTTCATAAGTATATATTTATGTTATTCGACTACATATGAGTGTCTTAGAACTAACTACAAATACTACCTCTACTAATTAATTACTGAAAACGGTTAAAACAAGTTGTTTGCATACAATCTTCCCATCTCTCTCTTTTTAAATAGTTTTACTGTATCTACATTATCTAAGTGTTGCCTTTAATGTGTAGTTACAAATCTTTTTAAATTTCAGGAAAATATTCTTGAACTGTAGTGTTTCATATTTGTCTCCTAGCTTTGGATTTTTTCTTTTTCAAGGATTCCTAATGCCTAATTCCTCAATCTTATCTGCCTAGCTTCAATATTTACACTTTCTTTCTAATCGTTTTTATTCTTTCATTTCATATCTTTTTTATTGAAACAATTACATAATTACAGCAATATGCATAGATGTTAATGGCAGTTTAATACAATTTATACAGTTCTGTAATACACCCACATTAACACATAATCAAGAATAGAAATCTTTGTCCTCACCGTAGAAAATTTGCTCAGGACCCTTTCTAATGGGTCCCACTCTCCACCCAGAGTCAACCCCAAATCTGATTTCTATCCCCATAGGTTAATCTTGCCTGTTCTTGAACTTCATAAAAATAAAACCTTACGGTAGATATTCTTTTATGTTCCTGTTCTTTTACTCATCCATGTTCTTGCACGTATCAGTAGTTTATTCTCTAATTGCTTAGTAGTGTTACAATTTAATCTTTTCTGTGATGGGCACTTTGGTTGTTTCCAACTCTCACTATTACAAATAAAGCTATAATCAACATATATACTAATTTTTATGGACATGTTTTCATTTCTTGTGAGAATATGCCTAGCAGTGGAATCACTGAATGATAAGGCAGAAGTATGTTTAACTTTAAAAAACTACCAGTGATTTTACCATTTTACACTCCTACCAAGAATGTATGAAATTCATTTTGTGTTGATACATTTTTATATCTTTGCATTCATTCTAATGAGCATGTAGTTGTAATTAATTATAGTGTTAATTTACATTTTTCTGATGACTAATGATCTTGAGATTCTTTTCATATACTTACTGGCCATTTACATACTGTCTTTTTTGAAATGTCTATTCAAATTCTTGCCTATTTGTGTGTATGTGTGTGTGTAGGGGGTCATTTGTATTTTATTATTCATCTGTAGGACTTATTTTTATATTCTGGATATGAGTGTTTTTGTTGCATATATGTATTATAAATATTTTTTTTCATTCTGTGATAATTTTTTATTTTCTTAGTGGTATCTTTTGATGAGTTTTTAATTTTAAAATGTTCAATTTATCATACTTTAATTTTATGGTTAGTCCTTTTTGTGTTCCAGTCTAGGGCCAGATAACTAAAGTATTCTCCTGTTTTCTTCTAGCAACTTTATAGTTTTGACTTATATGTTTAGTACTGTGATACATATTGAGTTGATTTTTATGTATGCTATAAGGAGTGAATGAGGGTTTACTTTCTTCTAAATAGAAATCCAGTTTACTCAGCTTAGTTTTGAAAAGACTTTCTTTCCTTCATTGAATGTCATGAGCTTCTGTCAAATTCATTTCATTATATATGTGTAGTTTCAATTATGGATTAACTATTCTGGTCTATTAATATATTTATCTATCTTTATCCAAATAACATACTGTCTTGTTTACTGCATCTTTATATTAAGCTTTAAAGCCAGGTAGTGTAAGTCTACCAACAGTGCTCTTTTTTCATCATCATTTTGGCTATTCTAGGTCTAGGACATCATTGAGATTATTCAAACATTCATCATTATGAATGATATTACCTCCAGGTTTTTTGTAAATGCCCTTTATCAGGATAATTTCTTATAGTCCCAGGTTGCTTAGAAATGTATCAGAAACAGGCATTGAATTTTGTCAAATTCTTTTTCTGAATCAGTTGAACTATCATTTTTTTTTCATTTTACTCTGTTAACATGGAAACATACACTGAATTATTATCAATTACTAATCCAACCTTGAATTTCTGATAGAAATTCTCCTTTGTCCTCTTCTATATAATCTACATGAAATAGAGTCTACTTTGTCTGATATTGGTACAGTTAACAACTTTTATTTTGAGTTAATGTTTGCATATTACCTTTTCCCATCCCTTGATTTTCAACTTTTTTGCTTCCTTATGTTTAAAAGGTGTCTCTCATAATCTGCACAGTTAGATTAAAAAGTTTTTAGTAAGTTGTATCATTGCCTTTTAATTAGAATATTTAGTTCATTTATATTTGACATAAATGCTGAAGTAATCATATTTATATCTATCATCTATTTTATACTTCTCATTGAGATGATTACTCCTATTTATGTCCAGTTTTCCCTTCTTTCTTGCCTTCTTTAGATTAATCTAGCATTTTAATATTCAATTTCCCCATCCATTAATTTGTTAGTTTTACATTTCTGATTATTCTTTTTCTAGCTACCCTAGAGATTACAATAAGTATGCCCTAACATTTTATAATCCCATATCAATTAGTATAGTAGTTTTATTACTTTCCAAATAAGACAAGGTTCTGAACACTTCAATTACATTTACTTTATGTCAACTTTTGTGCTTTTTTTGTCGCACATTTTAATTCTGCACACATTTTACATATTATTTTACAGTATTATTATTATTTTGCACAATAAGTACTTATTTATATATTCCTTTATGTTTTACCTTATGTTGTATTCTAATTATGGACTGACCAGATTTGAGTGTGTATTGTAGTTTTATAAAGCTTGTTCTTCACCCTTCCATGCAGCTATCTATGGTCCTGACTAAGTCCCCTGTGTCTCAACTGTTTACTTGGATCCTTCATTCTTTAAAATGTCTTTAACTCCTATTTTGATTTCTCAGTGCTATAAGACTTCCAAAAACTTCACTGAGTTTTAGCAGCTTTCTGTCTAGCTTTGTGCAGCCTAAAATTTACAAGTTCTGGAAATCCAAATCCTGGCTGCCTTGGAAAACTTGAACTCAAGTTTCTATGTCTATAGCCCTGTGAATTTATCAAGGTATTTTTTATTTTGTTTTGTTTTGTTTTGTTGCTTCTTTACCTCTTAGTTAAGACTCTCTGCCTGGATTCTCAGTCTCTTCTTTTTTTTTTTTTACCAAGAATCATCAGATGTCCAAAAGAGAAAGAGAGCTTAAAGGTTATCTGCTTACCTCTCTAAAGTTCTCTTCTTTCTAACTTGTTGGTCCCTTAGATTCTGCTTGCCATGACCAATTCTCAATGTCTTTAAATGGTTTTTAAAAAATATTGTATCTTTTTTGCTATTTGTTCTCAGTGGGAGAGTTGGATACCCCAAGGTATCACATCTTAGTTGGAAACAGAAGTCTTCTTATGCCAATTTTAATATCTCCCCTTTCCCTCTCTCAATAAGCTGTGATATGACTAAGACTTCTTTTGGAACTGTAGTGACTATACTTCTACTACTTTGAAAGATACTGTATGGTAATTGTCTAGTTAGTTCTTTTTCAGGTTTGATGTTTGATGTGGGGGGTGACATGGGGATATTAATGCCTCTGCTTAAAGAGAAATGATAGTATAAAATAAAATTTAGTAGAAACATATATCTAATATTAATGTTAGTGCTTTAGCCAATATTATCAGGAGCCTCACAAAATTTTAGACTTAAGAGGTCTAAGTCCTTCTTATCATTACAACTTCAATGTTATGCTTCTTACCAAAGTAGTTATTTCTTTTTTCAAAGCATCCAGAGATAAAGATTTTATTTTCTGGCAAGTTGTCTTCAGTATCTCTTTCTCTTCCCCTCTGTGATAAATCAGAGTAAAATAATAAAAAGACTCACTTTGGCAGTTTGGTACCTAAAGTACATTCAGAAACATAGCAGGAGAGTTTTCTCTTTTATGTAACTTGTCTTCTTTTTCTAATTTTGAGCTTTTAATTTCTCATTATTAAAAATGCCTATATGCGAGAATAAACATAGTAAAAAGACTTCAGTACTATTTTACATAAAAAATATTATCATGGACTTCCAAATTCTATAACTTCTATATGATATTCTTAGTAGCTCCTCATATATTTTAACATATTTTTTAAAATATGTAACCTGAACTCTTTTTTTCAGCAAAACAAAATACATTCACAATTCCCAAATAATACCTTAGTTTATTTGGATAAAACTAAAATGATAGGGAATTTTACTCCTGAGTTACATGTTATGATAAATTTCTTTTTCTAATAACAGTTATTATTTATCTTTCACATAAAACATAATAAAGATTTATGGTGAACAATTTGAAAAATATAGAAAAGCATAAAATAGTTAATAAAGATTACCTACAGTTTACAGTATACAGAGAAAAATAACCAATAACATTTATAAGTATATTCTAGTTTTTGCACACACACACAAATACAAAAATTATTTTTAGTATTTTTTTAAATTAAATTTTGCTGAAGATTTTGATATTTAATATTAAGTATTAGGATTAATTTAGAAATTAGTAACAAAATAATGAGTGCTTTTGATATTTCTGCAATTACCAAATTGTTGGAGAAACTCAGGACTATTTTTGGCATATTTTTATATTAGGAATATTTCTCCATTCTGTTTTGATGTATTCAATTATACATTCAACATTTATTATATATCTTTGTAAGACTGGGGAAATCTGTTTATGCTTTTATTCAATGAAATAATCTTTAAGAGCATTTTCTTTCATTCTTTAAAGTAATTGGCTGGCTTGATAAATTACATGGCTTCTTTTAGTTTCAAAATTATGGCAGAAAAAAGGGGGACAAGGTGGCAAACAATAGTAAATCTGATGTGAATCCTGCCTTACAGAATCCTACTGTAAGTATAAGAATTAACATCAACAATAAAAACTGAAAGAGTCATAGGAGAGATATAAAAGATATAATATACATTGCAATGTGGTTAAGAATTTAATAAACACCTTAGAATTCTTAAGAAAATATGTGCAAAAATTTGTGAAGATGAGAACATTTTAGATTCAAGGACCAACATGAGCAAAGGAAGAGAGTTAGTAAAAAAAAATTAAGATATCATTTTACAACCATAAGTTGGGCAAAATTTAAGAAATTAAGAAATTTAGCAAGAATTTTGCTTCTTGGTAGAATGGAATAGATGGTACCAGAACAGCAGCTCCTAACAAGAATAAGTGAACAGGCAATAGGAAAGACAAAAACTATTTTTTCATACTAGCAGAAAGCTGCTGGATTAGGGTTTCTGAAATTTGAGAGATAGGAGAATTGAGAAGTGAGCAGATGATCTGTAGCTGATTTTCCCTAGGGCATCTGCTAATTCTAGGCACTGGCTAGAGGCTGGGTGTCCAGGGTTGGCCCAAGCAGAGAGTCAGTGGAGGCAGCAGTGACAGCAAAAAGGCATTCGTGGCCACATGAGGCTGGAGAGATAAAAGGAGAGTCCTGAGAGGTTTTAACACATGTCTAGCTTCTCTCTCAAAACATTTGCTGATGTCTGTAGTCAGGTGGGTCACAAAGGTTAAAAGAAAACCCAAATACCTCTGACATGCAGAGTCAACTTTCATGGAGTCTTTCAACGCTGAGGAGCTTGACCCATCTTAAAAAACACTTTTAGCAATCACATCAAGTTGGACTGACAAAATTGGACACTCAAAGGCACTCTACCAAGTAGTCAATATTCTCAGTGAAGACATCTGCCTAATTCTAAAGTTGTGTGGGGCAGGAGGCCAAAAATCTAACCTGAAATTCTTGCAAAGTGGGATGAAATCTCCCACTGTCTCTTGATATCGAAGAGATAGAGAACCATTAGCCGAAAAGTTCAGGTGCACAGCCAGGTGCTTTGAAGATCGGATATGCTCTATCACAGACTGCTTTCTATTCAAAGTGCAAAATAACTTTGACTTGGTTCAATTCCTAATTGGGTTCAGTCAATCTCTCTCCCTCTACTTAGAAAAGTAAGTGGTGAAAGAACTCTGGTTGAGAAAACACCATCTAGAGCTTCTACAGAATCTCATTTTATATATTACATGCTAAATGTGTATATTGTATACATAAATACATTGTTTTACCTGATATAAAATATGTTTAGGTATGCAAGAGTTAGGACCATATAACCAAAATCCAAGGAAAATAATTAGACTATTATTTTCTAATATCTAATTATAGAAACAGACCCACATACTACTGATCGTTGTTGTAAAATATTAGAAAACCAAATCATTCTCCTGAACATTGGTAAATAAAAGAAAAAAGCATTCATTTGAATTGCATTTTCTGTTTGAATTCTACCTCATAGGATTCAAATAGCTGATGAGTAAAAGTTCTTTAGAAATGAAATCTAGTTAATAAATACAGAAAGGATGATAGAATTATAATATCATTATTTTCTAGTTTTGTAATAAAATAATTGATCTACATAATGGTCATGAATGACTGATAAGGCCATTGGATGAAACCCTGATAGGAAGTTTCATAATGTACGTATCAGGCTAACAACACCTAAACCCTTGGATCAATTTTTAATGTGAGTAATAAACAATTTAATTTATGTACTGTTCAGTCTAGTACAATAGGAAATAAACACCACCTCCTATAAATTGTTCTTTCTAAAAATCAATCTTGAGTCTGACCAAGCCTGTACATCTAATTATCAATTCTTAGGAAATATAAGTGACAGAAAAATATGTTAAATGACACCACAGGGACTCAATCAGTAAAAGCCATAGCCTCATAAATAATCAATGTCTCTTCAACAACAAAAAAAACCCAGCAAGTAAAAAGGAGAAGGAAATATATATAGATTTAAAAAGACTTAAGAGACTTAACAAAAGCAATGTGCAGATCTTATTTGGATGCTGATTTAAAAATCAAAAGTAAAATAATATATGCGACAATCAGGAAAAGTCACATACTGAATAAATATTTAATTACATTAAAGAATTACTATCAAAGTATTTTAGGTATGATAATGTTTTTTTTCCTTTTATTATAAAAATAAACAACTATATTATAGACAGAAATACTGAATTACTTATGGATAGAACAACTAAATAAATAAGTGGGAGTATAAATGAAATTAGATTCACATACATATATACACTGATTATTATTGAAGCTGGATAATAGAGATATAGGAACTAATTTTTAACATTTCCTCCATGTTTATATATTTTTGAAAATTTTCATTTAAAAAGTCAGTTTTAAAGATGTCTGAAAAACAATTAGAGAGAATAATATGAATTTTTACGTATTTGTGTAAGTTGTGTGAGCACTTTGTAAAGCAATTTGGTAATATATAAGAAAAATGAATGTACATGCACAGCTATCTACCTACCAATTCTAAATAGGTCCATACTGTAGAAAAATTCCCAGATGTGTGTGAGGAGACTTATCCAAGAATGTTTATTGCAGCACTGCTTAAATTGGAAAATGTAGGAAACAACCTAAATGATCATCAGTAGGAGAATTGTTTTTTTATAGTGTGATGATTATTTAATTGAATTTTAGTGAATAAATGAGCCATACCTATTAATATAATACGTGCAAAAAGGGCAAATTGCTGAATGGAAATACAATGTGATGTTATGTATATAAAGTCTAATGGTGTGCTGAACACTTCCATATATTATTCATTAACAAACAAATGCACATGTGGTAAAAGTACTAAATATGCCAAGAGATAATACATACTAAATTAACTCTTGAAAAGAAAACAATACATATTAAGAATAATAAATTAAGGGCTTTAAATATATTCTCGATGTATTCAAAAGGAAAGGGACTGTCTGTCATTATTTGACACACTTGTGATATGAGTTAATCGAATTTTACTAAATCATTCTCTATAGTCTCTTATTAGCTTGGAAATCTTTATCATTAAGAATTTTAAAAATAGAGCAATTTTCTGCACCTATATGGAAAAAACTGCATTGTGTTCTAAAGAGCCTTGATGGACTATTTTAGACATGTGTGCATTAAAAGGAAGAATGGGAGACATTACCATTTTGAGAGAGTGTACACATGGTCAGAGCTCCATTCTCCACTCCGAACAAAGGCGGAGAAATCAATATTTAAATTCAGATAATAGGAACAGATACATTTGGCTTCTGAAAGCAATCAGAGTTACAAATTATCCTATTTATCTCTAACAACAAAAAAAATGAAAACACACTCTACTAAAATCGTCTTGAGTGGTTGCTGTCATTCCTTGTGATTACTTTGGACAGCTGCCATATTATCATTTCCATGGTGAGCTGACCATCTGGAATTGTAGAGACTATTTTACCTCTTCTAAAAGTAGGTTCACCTCCAAACCTATCACAGACATGCAACTTTAGATACAGACAGCTCACGTGACTATGTACCTGGCCTTTACCTGCTCCCAGCACATCTATTCAATATTGCTAACATTGCCTACACACGTGTATGCATGCACATGCGTGCATGCGCACGCACACACACACACACACACACACACAATCAGAGAGAAAACAGAATTCAGTTTATTTTCTATTACGTATTCAATGAGGAAAGTTTAAAATCCATGAGTAAGGCAAAGTGCAGTTTGAGATACTGTGAATTAGTCTCATCTAAATGCACACTGTGATGTAAAACATTGGGATCTTTTGTCTCTGCTTTTGTTTCTCCATCCTTCAGAAGAAAAGTATCAATAGCGATGGCTCATGATGGCTCAAGCTGGGATAGCATTTTGCCATTGGGAAGCATTTTTACATGTGCTATGTCAACAGTCCTTCTTTATGGATGAAAAACTGAATGTGAAAGAGGAATACATAGAATTGGAGAGTGTCTTATCTCCTGAGCTCTGTCCAGCAATCTTATTGCTGTGCTATATACTAAGTAAAACTACTCTGTAACAACATCTCATGTTCATGTAAAGAATAAGCCCTAGCATAGAAACTTATGTATGGGTGGCCCACTGTAAAGAAAATAACACATTAAAAAAAAAGTACAACAAAAGATGGTCTCATAGTACACCAAAAGGTAGTCTCATATATATAATTTATATATATATATATATATATATATATATATATATATATATATATAAAATTTTACTAAAATGGACAATGAGAAGAGACAGGAAAAGCTATATACAATCCATGAGTTTATATGACTATATAGAGAGAAAGAAAGAAAGAAAAAAAAGAAAAGAAGAAAAGGAAAGAAAGAGGAGAAAGAAAAGAAACTTTGCATTTTCAGAAGGAATTGAAGAGGAATCTTTCTAACTAAAGTTCTGGGGTTTCTTTAAATCCACAGTTTCTAACAAAGAAATTCAAGCACAGATTTGGGACTTATATTTGACAAGCCCCCATATGCTACATTTTTTCTCCAAGCTTTCACTCCGGTTCATGGAATCTGTGGTTGGTTGAATATGTGGTTTTACAGTTGCTAAAAATACTCTGAAGTCAAGCTTCTTCTCCTAGTTTTTATGCAATTGACCACTCGGGCATCAGATTTTGCAAAGCTTGGCCTGTAACCTTTAATAAACCGCTTTTGTAAAAGTGGTGTCTGCATGCATAGGTCATTTACATTTCACTTTGACACAAAGCAAAATCAGAAACTAAAGAAATGACACTGTAAAGAAGATGCCACGATCTTTTCAACTATTTCGATCAATAGTTTCTAAGGTGGCTTTGGGATTGCTCTGAGCTATTCTGTGAAGTTCGGCTGTCAGAGTTGAAACCCCCAGAGGAACCACAGAACTGTCAGCTCCCTGCAGGAGTAACTCCGGGTCAGCAGTGGAGGCCACAGAACTCCTTGGCCCTGTCTCTGGGGACGCAGCTGTGCTGATCCGTCCAGGCAGGCCATACTCTGCACCTATGCTAATGTCAGCACATCAAAACCTCTGAGAAGCCAAGATGGTTCTGTGTTACTTTCATCATCCTTCATCCCAGCTCACAGGACCAGCTACATCATTTGCACAGCCCAGTGTGAAATGAAAAGACGGGGCCCTGGTTCAAAATGCGGAGGAAAAAGCATTAAACGTACTAAAATATAAAGCTTTTCCTTTCTTCTGTGGTCTTTCTCTCGGCCTGTCATGTTGGTTATTATTTGCCATGTAATGTCACGCTCCGTTGCTGGGGATATTCTCACGATAAGTGCAGACACTCTCCCAGGAGCTGCAACCCCACTCTGCAACTCCACGATGATGTGCAGCCTTCAGGCTGCCAGGTTCTTCTCCAGCCAGTTACTGGGCAGATGCCACCAGGAAATGGAACCAGGTACCCCTCACTTCAGCCCAAGGGTATAGTAACAACAGTGCAGGGACCGCTCAGATACCTGCATCGAGGATGCGTGAGAGGCTCACCTCTGCTGTGCTGCCTGACAAAGACACAACGACCCTGCCAGTTCAGGAAGGAGATGGCCACGGCTATTTGCTGACTCCAGATGCTACAGGACACGTGCACCAGAAGCTAATCGTCCCTCAGTGGTGCTCAGACAGCCCTGCCAGCAGCAGAGGGTGGCAGCGATCCTAGGGCAGGAGAAGGTAGTGGGAGGCTGGGCTGACTCAGGTCCCAGGGGCCAGGAGCAAGAAACCAGACATCTGTGTGCGGAAGTCAAGGAGGCAGGATGTGGCTGAGCGGAGGCTCCAAGTCCCAAGTGCAAGCTCTATTTTCCTATCCAACATCACTTACAAAACACAAGAGGTAAAATTATTCATTATTTTAAGAGGATGACTACAAAGTACTAAACCTCAAGCATAAGGCCCTTCTGATGAGGGAGCAGGTGAAGGGATCAGTCACCGGGCCATGAGACCAGCCCGGCCAGGCTATATCTAGACCTCATCTAAAGGTGGTGTTAGAGGATTCAAGGGGCTGCAGGTGTTTTGTCAAGGCAAAGCCTAATTCCTTAAGTGTATTTTTCCCGCCTCTTTCATGAGAAATGAAGTTGTTTTAATATTATTGTACAGGCGAAATGCTCTTTCTTACTGATAATTTCATTTACTTATTCAAACATACTTTTATTCCTGGTCATTTTGCCAATGTTTTCATTCTTTTTATGATCTTTATAATTTCAGGTGTGCATGTTGAATGTCATAGACATATTATTTTTTTCAAGTTCGATAGCAAACATTCTCTCTTAATCTAATTATCTTAAATAAATGAATTATTGCAAGAGTAAAGAAGCTGCACCAAAGAATCTCACGTTTTTATCTCTGGATGATGATTTCAAATTGTGTTACGTAAACCACGCACTTTCAAATGGTTCATTGAGTGGCCCAAACTGGAAATACACATAGTGACCCATTTTATTTTTTCTCTTTTCTTCAACTGTAGTATGGGAAATCTTTTTTACCTACCTTCTGCCTTCAGATCAGATTCCTTGCTTTTAGGTATTGAAAAGCTATTCTAGTATACTCCTGTTTTAAACTTTAAAACCTCCTTCCCAGCATGCGTCAGGCCATATTCTGAAAGCCTTAGAATGGGAAGGGTCACCATCTGCAGTCTGTATCTCTGCCTCTTTCCTCTTCAAAGTTTACCCTCCTCTGTCTGCTTCAATGGGAAAAAGAGACAGGAGAGATGGCAAAGGTCTTCAACTTGCCTGGAGCTGTTGTGATCCTCTTCTGATTAGCTGTGGATCATTGTCACCAGGATCTTGGGGTAGGAGGTCCAATGTTGATTCATTTGTGGGTTTTTAGGGAGCCCTAGAAGGGGCTTCATCACTTTAGAGTTCCTTAATGTGGGAGAGTCCTCCCAATTCAACCAACCTCATTCAAACCACTCACCGTACCTGCTGATAATTTACTGTTAGCATTTTGTGCCTGAAATTTTTTTCTGTGACTGGCAGCCCTCTTGTGTGGAGTGACAAGTGGATGGCTTTATAGCACCACCTTCTAAAATCCTACTTACCTCATGGGAAACCCACTTATCCTCACTCCAACAAGAGATGGAAATGTCAACTGTCTGTGGCTGCCCCTTTAGCCTTGTCACGTCCAGTCAGTGCTCCTTTTCCCTTGCCAGATCACCCGACATGTGGTTCAGGCAGACATCCAACCAAGGAATGAGGTGACATCCTCCCCTTGTCGTGGATTCCTTCGATCTCTTGCCACTCCCCTCTTTTCCACCATTAAACACATTTCATCTTGTGAAAACCAGGAGATAAATGTGACTTTATATGAAGTGACAGCAATGCTTTTATGAGATAGATGAAAATTAGTCACCGTGCAGGACATAAATCCATGAGACCCTTTAAGACGGGTGATGGTGGGAAGGTTCAGCCTACGTCATCGTGAGTGGAAGTGGAGTCCACTGCCACTGGGAATAAAGGGGGATGTCAAGAGTGGAGAGAAAGAGCCATTTTGGGACAGACACAAACATAGCAGAATAACATCTGTCACTTGAAAAGACATAGTCCCACGAGATAAAAGAATGAATGCACTCCACTGATGGGGCTTTCAGAAAGAAGCCTGGCATGTATAAGGAAGTTATAGGACATGGAGGTGAAGAGGACACGGAGAAAGTATCAGGAGCCAGGCCAAGCCCTGGCCCAGGCCCAGGCACCACCTGAGTGGTGTAATCGCCTTATCTGCACACGTGTATAATCACTCACTCACTGGGTGTCTTTTTCTTTTCAATCTTCAGGAAGAGGCAGCCAGAATTCTCGCCCACCAACCAGTGTCCGTCGGCACATGTGCAGCTTTGAAAACCCCCACACTGCAGTGAATGTGTAAGAGAAGCTGCATGGAAAAAAAATAGAGTGGTTTGCCCCTTGCTTTCTCTCTCCTGGGTTTTTCCACTTTCTAACATGGAAACAGATGTGGTGCATGCCATCGAGAATGAGGAACCACTTGACGTGCCGTGGTTTGCACGACTGCCGTAATTTGATTGTCCATCGTTCTTAAAAGGACACTGTCAAGTTGTTAGTCTTTTCTGCTTTTTTATGTTTTAATGCAAGATGCAACACTTTTATTCTGATTCTGGAGATTCACTTTTGTTTGTGACTCCTACTCACAAGCTAGAAAGTGAATTTTCTCCCTTCACAAGGTTGTCAGCTTCATTTTGGCAAACAGAGCTTTTTCTTTTATTTTCTTTTATTTTGCCTTTTTGCTGGTGCTCAATTGTTTGAAATGATACCGTCTGCATTAAAGTAAAGTAAAAGCCATAACTCGGATTTATGAAAGAGTTCTATAATGCCCGTTTGAGATGGTGGGTGCCCACAGGAGCCTCTGCTGGGTGCCTCCCACTCCCTGGGGAGCACAAAACAAAAGTTTTGTGAGCCCCACAAACAGTGAGTTTTACAAAAAGGGGAGTAGTTATTTTCCCAGAATTCTGAGTGCTTTTATCAGATTTTTCCTATCTGATAAAAACGGTGCATGTTTGGTCCAATTTTTGACCTTTAGATCTTGACAGTGTCCCTTTAAGTGAACAAAAGAACATAAACCATCTTCAATTCATTGTGCACGGAGTCTGTGGTCATTTTCAGCTGTTCCTTTACAGCCCTTCAAACTCCTGGGAGAGTCAAAGGTACACATTCCTGCAGCAGGAGGGAGCCCACTGATGAGGTGTCTCTGGCTTGAAGTGCTCTTCAGATGAAAAGAGCCCAATTTGTTCAAATGTTTACTCCTGAACCTGGCCATGGAGGCTGGTGAATGGGGCCATAGCATCTCTTCTCTTTACTCAGTGGAGTGCATTGAAAGCCAATGTTCTGATAGTCCCTTAAAAAGCCAGAATAGAAAGAGAGTGGTCTCCACTAAAATCTACTGACTCTTAGAGGGGAAAAAATGGTAGCCATGCCAGTTTGTTTCAGGTGGTAGTTGGAAGGCTCCTGTCCGTCTAGATCAGAACCATTGTAGTCAGCTTGCATGTATCCTCAGTAGCTCTCCTAAGTCAAAAGGCTCTGGGTGTGCCTTGCACCATGGATTGAGTCTGACCAAGGACACAGAAAAGATCTCCTGCTTACGCAGCTGCTGGCTGCCTCTCAAAAGAGATTGATGGGAAGAGTAAATGTGCTTGTCCCATCACGACAGTAGGGTCAGAGAGAAGAGAGTCACCTAACATTTCATGATGTAAAGGTGAGTGCCTAAAAGCAAAAGCAAAGGCTGAACATGGGTACACCCTTGGTAGGTGACCAAAAAAAAAAAAAAAAAAAAAGCGACGATCAGCAAAACTAATAGGTTAGTCTTTAAGAATTTTCAAAACAGGATTTATTTAAGCTTTCTTTCTGGAAACTGTAGACAATAAGGAAGATATAGGTAGCTTTGAAATGCCATAGACAAAGACTGGCTATTTTTAGTCTTGGTTCTTTCTGCACAGAAAAAATAAAGAAAAATATGTTCTTTCTGTGACCTTCAGATCCCACAGCTTTTATGAACAAGGAAGGCAAAGGGACTAGTAATGGAAATAAAGCTGCCCACTGAACCATTATGGTCTGCCTAGGTGTGTCTTGCCTCTGACTAATAATTCCAGCAGAGCAACTAAACTGCCCTGTATTTCCAGGGCAAATTGTGAGGGCTCCAGGTAGAGCTGAAGAGCATCAAATGACTTGTTATTAAAATCGTAGGTCTGGTAGCATGGAGCACAGAAGCAGTAATAATGCTTGACCTGATGTTTCTTCAGAAGGAACATAATCTAGGTATGCTCACCTATCCTTCCTGAAAGAATATAATTACATCTGGTATACCGCTACTAAAACAATGCTCCTGGACCAATATGATGTCTTAAATAATCTTTGGCATGATAATTTCTTTCTTCAGAGAGTAATCATGATTAAATTGAACCAAAGGTTGTTTAAGATGAGCTTAGGAAAAGTTTAGTAACCATGAGAATTCCGTTCTTTGGTTCAAAATAGATTCATTGATTTTCTTAAGACAGTAGTCCCTACACCCAGATGAAGTTTATGAGACCTTCCTTACTTTATTGACTTCGGTGAGGTAATATCATTGGTATTGTTTTTTATCCTGGATCACATAGCTTTAGGATATAGAGTATGATTGATCTAAAGAGTCTTAAAAGAGGACTGTATATTTAGACTTTGTAATATTATAAATTTCAGCAAGCCAAATGATTCTCTGACTAGCTTATGATGTTAGAATCCAAGAGGAAAGGGATAAAAATTCATAATGCCATTTAAGATTTAATATCAGCAGGAAGTTCAAGTTCTTATGTAATCAAAAAGCGTATGCCTCCAATAACACATTTAGAGATGCTCTACCTTACTATGAGTGGTAAGCCAAAAGGTGAAAAATCTTCATTACGTTCAGATAAGCTCACAGAGAACACAGAGTGAATATGCAGCTTTTTCTGGAAAGCTTTCAAGAAATGGATCTAGAATCAGTGGGGGTCCTTTGTATTGAAGGCTAACTTGGGGTTGCCTGGGAAAACAGGAGTCTGATTCAAATGGTGTCAAATAGTTCCTGTGCCTGAGAGTCTTCAAGAATCACTACTCAAACTACATCCAGGTACCAGCTCCCTGAGGCAAGTGGAGGTGACATAATGGGACAGCGCAGGCATTTTCTGGCATTCCTTTTGGAGCGTCTCTGTCTCCATGGAGGCAGACCACTCCTTTGAAAGGCCTCGTGTCCCAGCTGTAGCTACAGGGCCACAGAACTGCCTGCACGCCTGTGGCTTTGGTTTGTTTTCTTAACTGGGTGAACCATTCTCTCCACGCTGTGACTCAATGACTTTTCCTATTTCCATTTTCATTTTCAGGGGAAACAAATGCTAACCTCCGTGGGTTCCATGGAATGAGCCTTCCCTCCTTATGTGCAGGTCTTGCCTTGTCTGTGGGCTCTCTGGATCCCATCCTTATGTCTGGTGTGAAGCTATTAAGCCTAGTGGAGAGGACAGAAGGGAGACAGGTGTTGTGTAAGCTTCCCCCTCAGGCAGCTTGTGCAGGATGCTTTCCTCCTGATCTGAAACACCCACCCACTGTTATTCCTATTTTGGACCTCTCTGGAGCAGAGAGCAGTGTACTCTGCAGATGTAACTAGTACTTACTGAAGCAAATAAAACAGGATCACTCTGAACGCCAAAGATATACTAATCTGTTTACACCACCCACTTCCAACTCTTCTCTAAAGTGCTGTAAATATTGTGTTTTCTATTTGGGGGTGGGGTGGGGGGGGATTGTAATACTTATCTAATGAAAGAAAAGCCAAAGCAAGGTCTCGAAACTGTTGTGTCTGGAACTGCAGCCCCAGGCCTACTTAGCTCTGCATACTGGCAGTGTATATCACCCTCTGCTTCCTCTCGGGGATCACAGGGTGTTCCTCTAATAGTTTCAATATCAATAAATATATTTAGCCACCCAAAGTAGTTACCTCAGATGCTACTGCGTTTGATCTTCAAATATGAGATTGGCCTGATACCTGTTTTGAAGTTAGAGCAAGAAGGATGACAATTATGTGGTGTTTCTAGACCAGGTTGCTTTTCTTAAGGTTAAGAAACCAAGTAAAATTAAATAATAGAAGAAAAAACTGGTGGCTGAAACACAAGGTATCAAAGTTATCTGAGATTAAATAAAAGTCTTATGTGGAGGAGTATTTCATTTTTATAGTACGTTTATTCCTGTTTGCTGCACCGTATTTTATATATTTTTCTCTTCTTACTATCACAACAGTGAGTTTCTAATCTTTGCAAACAGAATAACCCCTTTCACACCAAAATGGTTGTTAAACCTTCACTTGAATCTATGATAGTATTTATACTTTGTTAGTGGCCACTTGATCAAAAAAAAAAAAAAACCCTTCTCAGAGTTTAGTTACACTTTTATCTTGCAGCACCCTTCATTATAATAGCATTTAGCCGTACCTAATCTACAAAGACATACTATTGATTCAGTCTAAAAACAATGCTCACTGCACAAACTAAGGACCATATAGTTAGAAATAACTGATTGAAGGACCATTAGTTTGAAATAACTAATCCAGGGACCCAAGATGATATTCTGTGCTGCAGTTTCGATGAGAAGATACATTTCTTCCACTATCTCTGGACTTTAGGAAGCAATTTATTTTGTCCTTAAAGAAATTAATTTTCTTAATCTGATAAATGCCCTGGGAGAGTAAAGCTGTTTCCTAATTAAACAGTACTTTACAGCAAATCTAGAACAAGACTCTGAGGGAAAGGGAAGCTGCTAATTTTGATGGTCAGGGTGAAAATCTCTCACCACAAGAATAAAAATGGTATTGAATTAAAATAGAACTAAATTCTGATTATATCTGTCTGCAAGGTGATTGGTAATAGCTTTAACAAATGGAACCACATGATTTAAACAGAGGCCCATGTAGAACTTCTGGGCAGTGGAGAAAACAACTCCTAAGAGTGAGTGAGTAAAGTAAGTCCCAGGAACAGAAGCATGCCCCTTTCGCTATTATATGTAGAGACAGGGGCAGTGTTTTGTTAGGGGTGGATAAGCCTGCTGGTTGAAATAGGGGCAGACTGCCTCCCAAGGAACTTTATTTATTTATTTGTTTGTTTGTTTGTTTGTTTGTTTATTCCCTTGGGACCTTTTGCACGTTTACTTTTTTTGTCCCATCCCCTGAGCCCCTCCCCTTTGGCAACTTGTTCTCTATATCTGTGCATATGTTTCTATTTTGTTTTGCTTATTCATTTGTTTTGCTTTTTTTTTTTAGATTCCCCTTATAAGTGAAATCATCCAATATCTGTCTTTTCCTGTCTGACTTATTTCACTTAACATAATACCCTCTAGTTCCTTCTATATTGTCGCAAATGACAAGATTTCATTTTTTATTGCTGAATAATATCCCATTACATATATGTATATATACACACATGCACACACTATGTCTTCTTTATCTATTCAGCCATTGATGGATATCTAGGTTGCTTCCATATCTTGATTATTACTAGTAATACTTCAATGTACATAGGGGTGCATATATCTTTTCGTTTTCAAGAGACTTGTTTTTAAAACACACACGTAGCTAAATGAAGATGCAAGGCAGCCTTTTAGTTTAAGGATTTTCTTAATGAGCATTGAAAGGCAGATATTTGGAGAAGGAAAACATTTCCATTGTAGTTGAAAGGGGATGTAAGTCATCACGATTGGATAAAACACTGAAGCATATTTAAGCAAAGCAAGAGGCAAATAGGCAGTTTTATAGTCTCTGGAAGAGGCGTACTGCATGTATAAAGAGAATAGTGTGAGTAGAGTGGGGCATGGAGGAAATTGAGAAAGATGAACGTAGGAGGTAAGCATATCAAGAGTTTCAAACTCAGAGTAGGAACTGTGGGTTCTGGTCTTGCCTTTGGCTGGCTGGTTGGCTGCCTGTTCCAGCTGGGATCACCACCATCCTGCGCTTTAGTTTGCTCAACTCAGAAGAGAGTTGGGTATTTTAACAAGATAGTGTGGAAGATAATGAGTTAGTAATTTTGCATTTACAAATGCTTATAGAGTCTCAGGGAATATACTAAGCATTTATTTAGGAGAAATAATTTTTATATATTAGTTTTTGGAGATGAAATTTTTCAGAATTCTTATAAGAATCTGTACTTATTTGGCTCACTTCACTTTTCAAGATGATAAAATATGAAATGTCAAAACATTATCATCATCATAAATGTAACACTCACATAATATAAGAGGTATTCATTCTTATATTTTCAAAATGACTAAATAAACCATTATATTAACTATTAATCACTTCCTACATTTTTCTAAAGAAATGACTGTGATACAGAAATCTATTTTACACATCTAAGAAAAAATGTTCGTGTTTCCTATTTATTTTAATGTCACAAATGTGTTATTATTGTGCTACTTTCTCTGGTGTTTTCATGGATACAGAAAAAAAAGCAAACAAAAAAAAAACAGAAAAAAATAGTGATTTAAGTGTTAACACTGTTGTTATTAATAGTACACTCTGGTAAGGTACCACCATCTGCTGAAAGTTATACAGAAAATAAGCTGAAAGTCTAAAAGACCAGAGTTATTACAATATACAGAATAGAAGTTGTAGTATACCTACACAGGATATCTCATGTTTTCCTTCTTTTTCTATTCTATTTGGTTGGTTTATGATGGTCCCATGCAGATGAAAGTTGATAAGGCTGGAGGGGTCCTGGTGCCCTAGGATTTTTCTTTACCAAAGCTCAGTGAGGAAAAGGCCAGGGAGGGGTCTTTATCTCAGTAAGTTCTGCTTTGTCTGAATATTAATTTTCTCTCATTTGCACCAAACTACGCCGGAGGCCTAAAGCAGGAGGATCTGGGCATCCGTATTTTCCAGGGCTTCTTGGTTTTACCTCTTTTCAAACACACCTGGTTAAAAGTTCCCAGTATGACAAGCTGGCTGATGTGAAGCAGAGCCCTTATGTGGATTGTGATTCATTATACGTATCAGGAATAATGCTTTGAAATGAAAAGAAAATCAAAGTTATGAAACACTTGAATGGAGCGTGGGTCTGGGTTTTTCTGCCATCTGCTTTTTTTCTCTTCTGCACAGATGCCATGTATGTGAGCACACTGCTCTGGTAACAGGAAATACCTGCATATCAGAATGGGCCACTGAGAGGGTGGATTTTATAACCTGGAGGACCATGAGAGTAGCTTTACATGTGCGTTTTAATTTGTTCCAGGGACTAAGAATGAAGGCAGGCAAGAGCTATCCTCGTCACATTCTCTTATTCATGTGTTACTAAGATTTCACTTTTAATGTGTCTCTTCCATCAATTTTAGATTTTTCAAAGGCTTGCATTGAGCAACAGTTTTATCATTGCCTTAGATTGTGCATGTGTGATTGATTGTGTAATAAATTTGTGAAATCTTAGACCTAAATGAATTTAGCTGCTTCTACAGCAGACTGGCATTTCTCTGCTACGACTTCTCTCAGGGTCGGAATGTCCAACCTTGTCTTGGGGCGGAACGAATCACTGGCTGCAGTTTCAGAGGCCCCCTGTGGTCACTGCAACTTTTGGCCCTGAATCTGTAATAAGGGGAGGTTTGGAGTGTGGAGGACAGGTGCACAGAGGGGGGAGGGACCAGTGAAATTGCATCGAGCCGGGTTTGCAAAATGATATATATGTATTTGATCCTGTGTGCATGATACGCCTGCAAATAAATCCATCTCTATTTTATTCATAGTTCTAATGGCAAGTCTGTGTCATGGTCTGAACCAGGTGGACGACAGGTGCCCAAGGCACAGCACATGTGGCACCGTCTCTCTGTGCACGTGAAGACCAATGAGACGGCCTGCAACCAAACAGCCGTCATCAAGCCCCTCACTAAAAGTTACCAGGGCTCCGGCAAGAGCCTGACCTTTTCAGATACCAGCACCAAGACCCTTTACAACGTGGAGGACGATGCCCAGACGGTTGGCTTCAGCGCCCCCAGCAGCCCTTCCATGGTGGTGCACCGACGCGTGCCAACCGCGGTGAGCACACCGCCTCTGCTGCCGCACCTGTCCGCAGAGGAGACCCCCCTCTTCCTGGCGGAGCCCGCCATCCCCAGGGGCTTGCCCCCTCCCCTCCAACAGCCGCTGCCGCCGCCACAGCAGCAGCAGCAGCAGCAGCAGCAGCAGCAGCAGCAGCAGCAGCAGCAGAAATCCTTAATGGACCAGCTACAGGGAGTGGTCAACAATTTCGGCACCGGGATCCCCGATTTCAACGCGGTGCTCGCAGTCCCGGGGGGTCCAGGGAACGGGGTGCGGTCCCTGTACCCGCCCCCGGCGCCCCCGCAGCACCTGCAAATGCTCCCACTGCAGCTGAGCACCTTGGGGGAGGAGCCCGCGTCCCCGGCGGCTGAGGAGGACGAGGAGGACGAGGACGACAGCGAGAGGTTTAAGCTCCTGCAGGAGTACCTGTACGAGCGGGAGGGGAACACGGAGGAAGACGAACTGGAAGAGGACGAGGAGGGCCCGCAGGCGGCCAGCAAACCCACCCCGGAGGATTCGCCTGCTCTGACGCCTCCGTCGCCTTTCCGCGACTCGGTGGCCTCGGGCAGCTCGGTGCCCAGCTCCCCGGTGTCGGAGTCGGTGCTCTGCACCCCTCCCAACGTGACCTACGCCTCCGTCATTCTGAGGGACTATAAGCAAAGCTCTTCCACCCTGTAGGGAGGGGGCGACCACATGGCAAAGCAAGAGAAGTCAGGGAGCACCAGCACCCCCGGGATGTGCAGAAAGCTGGGAGGAGAAGCCTGGGAGTGGAGGGGCGGGGTCCGGAGGGGAGGGGACGCTGCCCGGGCCCCAGGTGAGGCGAGGAGGGCACCCACCGTACTCCGCAGGCCCAAAAGGATCCAGGCGAGGATTCCGATCCTTCAGTGATTGACAGGGCTTCTCTGGGAAGAAAGGGAATTCTGACAAAGCACAATCCCACAGAGTATGTAACTTTTATCACACACACAAAAAAGATATATCAATAAAGCAAAATCGACAAAAATAATCTCTTTTGGACACTCGTGCATAGATATACCTGCCCACATACACTTGGTCAGTTTGAGAAGGGGCCGCACACGAGGACCAGCCAGCCCGTTGAATCATGAGTTCACCTCTTGGTATTCGTGGTACTCACTCCTTGAGGACCTGGTGGAGACCGGACAGAGCAGGTGTGTGAAGGAAGGGCGGGCATGGAACCATCCAGGGAACGGATGATGTGATAGCAGCTCATTTCTCTGTAGCCAGCCTTCCTCCTGGGCCCACAGACTCCTGGTCTTCAGCAGACTCCCAAACTGGCCCAGTTAGGGACCTCTCCTCACCCTCTGCACCCGATCCGGTGCCAGCCTTGTTGTCACACTTGGAGAAAGCTGCACGGACAGCCTGCTGCTTCATGATTTCCCTCTATTTAGGAAAACAGAAATAAGAGCAAAATCATCACCAAAAAGTGCTTCATCGGGAGTGCTAAGGGAAAACAGAATGAGAAACAAGACAATAATACATAGGACAATAATACATAAGCACGGAGCTTGGAACAAAATCAGTCAGCACAATCAGCTTCCATATTTGACATTCAGTTATCAATAATTTTAGAAAAAGTTCAGAACAAGAGATTGTTTTAAGAGTGGCTGAAGACCTTTTGTGGATCAACTTGTGTTTGTGCCAAGGGGGCTCATCTTTGCCCTTCAATTAAAGAGAACAAATCACGTGGCAAAATGGTTACCTTCCATTTACTGTAGCAAATAATACTTACAGTTGAACTTCTAAGATGCAGTATGTGTATTTGGTGCCAATGTTTCTCCTATGTACTACAGAAACAACTCCATCTTTGAATTTAATGGTGTACTCATAGCAACTATTATTGGCAAATTAAATGTTTAATGACAAATAATTCTTTCCTATTGTTTCAGAAGTCCCTGTAACTAGCAAGTGAATGTGTGTTCCTGTGTTCTCGTATACAAGTGGTAATAAAATTTGTGCAATGTAATGTCAATCTAGCTGCAACTAGAAAATTGTCTTTCCAATACAATATAGATATATGTTTCAATAGTGTTTTATACATCATTGTCACCAATATCTATAGGAGCTCTTTGAAGGTTTGAGTGCTGTGGTGCAGTGTTTTTCAAATGATTCTTTCTCTTCTAAGAGGGAACTTATTTTTCAGATATTTTATGATGTGGGAATATGTTATTAATGAAGTTTCAGATTTGAAAACTTGATATATTGAAAGTTCAAAAAAACTGGGTAACAATTAAGCTACATTTTATAAACTTGCACATGCCATCATTAAAACATAAAATTGAAATGACAGCATTTAGATGATTCCAGGTTACTTTAGATTTTTAAAAAAATTTTCCACAGCTACTTAAGCTTTATAGGCTTAAAGCATATACTAACTTCCAAGAGTGCTCATCAGTTCTCAAGTTATTTATTCATCACTTTTGCTTTCTTTTAATTTTTACTTCCATGGACCTTTGTTCCTATATTTCAGTCATAATTTTTCTTCATATTTTTGTTATTTGCTGTGTACAATATCCATGTATGTGCAATCCAGTTGTTTCATGTTTGCTTTCTCCTTTTTACCACTAATAAAAGAGCTTTTCCTTGCTGTTTTGATTTCTTCTATTATACCTAGAATGAATCTTATCCCCTGAAGTATCTTTGTTTATGCCTTATGTTTGGTCATATTTTAAGATTCTCCCTTTGTTGAAGCTGCTGCTTTCTCGGCCCCAAATCATCTTAGAATCTTTAAATATCCGCCACATCATTTGTTCAGAATTTTACATCAACCCCAATGTCTGAGGCTCACATTTCTCCTGTCTCCCCATAGTCTATTGCCAAGTTTAGTCAGTTCCATACCACGAATGGACTGCCTTTCCTTTAAAAATCGTTTTATAACACTTCTGGTAGAAAGACCATATGACTGAAACATTAATTTTAGTTCCATATGTTTATTATAATGAACCAGAATGAAGATTATGGAGGGTTGCAATGCTTAATAGGTGGTCTACTAATTGGCAAACTAGGAAGAGAAAGCATTTTTTTTCTTGATGCCACTAACATATGTCCTTTATATCACAGGACTTGTGTGTTCAGATTTTTTTTTGAAAGTAAAAGCAGATCAGAAAAACTGCTTCTACTATTTAGAAAATATGTCAGTTTGTTCTGAGGTTTTTGAGACATTTAATGAATACATTCAACAGTGATTACATTATTACTCTGAATGCCTCCTATTATCATGATTACAAGTTTTCCTGACTACAATAGAGTACTAGCTCTTATATCATAATTGTTCAGAATTGGAAATGGACACATACATATTCTATACCAAAAGGGCAGAAACTCTTCACCTTAATGGATGTGCTTATACACGTTGTTTAGCTTCTTGTAGAAATGTTTTCGTTTGGCTCGTTACTGCCTTTTGTCAAATAATCTTGAAAGTGCTGTATAATAAATATTTTCTATTTATTAAATGTGTTTGTTCCTTCTCTATACTTCGTAAGAGTTACATAAATAGAAATAGAAAGAATTCTGATGGTTTGAGTTTGCTCAGAACCTGTCTTCTAAGTGAAAGTTGAGAGCACCATACAAAATCAGAGAGAGGACAAATTAGAGCACAGTTTGATTCTGAAGAAGGCAGTAACTTAAGCTTTAACAGTTTAAAATAAAATCCAAATTTAAAATTTTCAGTGCCATGGCAACATTGTCATTAGTCTTTTTCATGGAAAGTGTGAGGCTTGACAAACTTCTGATCTTCAGAGTTCTAGAGACAGCGGCTTCTAAAAGCCCCCATATCTATTTTATTTGTGCTCTACAAGACTTTTCCCTCCTTGGCTCACACTCTAGTAGACCTACCTGGTTTCTAACCTTATTGATATCCTCTCGCTCACCCCAAGATTCCCTTACATTTCAATGGAGACTTCACAGGTCTTCAAAACAAGGGAGCCTCTGTGATTCACATCTTTTGCTATAAGATGCCTGCACAGTTAAGCCTCTATCTACCAAGAGTCACTCAAAAAGAGATCATGGTGATACAAGGGCCAAATCCATAAGATCATGACATGTTTAGATGGTAGGAGCAAGCTCCATAGAGGAAGGCTGATGTTGAAGAAATGATCAGAGTCAGGGTTCTGAGACACCAGGGGGATTCTTCATTGGACCCAGAAAATAGAATAAGAAATTGTGAAAGGGGAGCTTAGTGTCTCAAGAGGAAAAGTCATAGAAGAGAAAATGAGAGACAAAGGAAAGAAAAAAAGAAAAATGAAAATGTTTCAAGCAAGATACACCTGTATATCATGGTAGATCGTGAGGGCCTCCACTTGGACAGTCCAGAAGCATCACCATAAGGAAGATGTTTAGAAAGGTTGGGGCTGGGATCCAGTTAACACAAACAATATATGAGTAACTGCCCCAATAATTTCTACAGAGAATGACTCTGAGAGGGAAATCAAAGAAAGGGGGAGCGAGATTGTATTAACCTACTCCGTGCCAGACATTTTGCTCGCTTCTTTGCATTCATTCTCATTTAATCTTCCAGAACTATCGCGACATGGGTGTTAGAGCACTGAAGTAACTTGCCCAAATTCTCTCCACTGGTAAATGGCCTGGCAGAAATTCAACACCCTTTCTAAGCCAGTGTGGAGCCTGGGATCCATCTTCCTCCCAGAGCCCAGGATGGTTGATAGGAGTTAGTATCTGTTAGCACTGCTCCCTTTTTTCTGTTACCACATTTTACTCGCATCCCCAACTCCATTACACGTCTCTTTCTCTCAATAGAGTGTAAGTTCCTTTTTCTCTTGAGATCCATTTTTCTTTCTAATTTCTGAGCCTCGGGGCAAAGCAAACGCTCAGTAAATGTTTGTTGAGAAAGTAAATGAGTGTGGCAACACCACAGAGTTTTTGCAGCTCAGTTCTCTGAAGATTTATTTACAGATCCTTATGGGGTCCAGAGCTCGATGTTTCCACCTACTAATCCTAACTCTGCCAACTGGAAGAACACATGTTTCCTTCATGAAAAACAAGCTCTCCTTTTGGCATCGGAGAGAGCTGTCCCACTGGGCAGCAGGTCTGCCGAGCCTGCGAAAGACGGTGGCAATGCCCAGTGTCCACTGAGCCCAGCCAGTGGTCTGGCAAGGCAGTACTAGGTGTTGGAAACAGCATCTTCTGCTAAGGACTTTGGGTAAGATAATGATTGCTAAAGAGGAGCACTGATTTATGTGAGGACAAATAAGTCATCCAGGGGGAAAGCATAGGCTGGGGCTTCCTTGCATACCAAACTATATATCTTTAGACAAAGTGAAAGGCAAAAATAATCACCAAGCTTGGCGAATGTGGAGGAAAGGACCAGCCTAATTAGGGAGGTGAAGTAATGACACCATTAAACTAAAAACTGGCTTGATTCTCTCAGGGTAGCTTGGGAAGCAATGTTTATAAATAAATAAACAAGAGAAATGAAACCTAAGAAAGGATAACAAAGACTGAAAAGGAAAACAACTGTAGAGTTATAGAGTTAGTAGTCAATTTTGAAGCCACGTAAAATATGTTCTCTCTCCATTTAGGATTCTTTTCTCCTTCCATCTCCTTCCTATGTCAGGCAAGGCCAAGTGAGAAGCCACCGATGACTGGTGTAGGGCAGGGGGAGGGGCTGGGTGTACAAGACCCATTGCCTGCAGTTGTGTAAAGAGGAGAGTGCAGACAGCCCTGGATAGGGGGAGAGCACGTGCAAAACTACCTTGCTAATTCGCACGGCTGGCCAGAGAACATAACTTGAGGCACAAATCCAGAATCTGAGCAACCAGGAAAACTGAGGAGAAGGAACAGCAAGGCATGCAATGGGACGTTAGCCTAACACAACTCCAGAAGCAAAATTCTGGTGGCCAGATGAGCTTTTGGAGAGAAACACAGAGACTGACATGTGTGACCTGGTTAACTTTAAGGAACGGGATAGAGTGAGGTGATTTTGCCCTTTGTTTAAGTATTTCAAGACTAAAACCTTGCATTTGATGGGAAAAGCTCAAGTTGTCAGAAAATTCTTAATTTTCCATGGCCAAAATTGACCATTTTCTTACTTTTGCCCAATCAGAGTTCTGCCTTCTGCTAAAAGATTGAACAAATTTAGTCCGCTGTGCACATGACTTCCCTTCAGCCACTTGAATATGCCATTCATTCTCCCAGTGGTTTATTCTCACAGCCACAAAGCTTCACTTCCTTTAAGTGTTATCTGTTATTAGGTTCCTAAACTTCTAATCAGGCTATAGTCAATATTTCAATTTTTGAATATTTTTTTAAAATGTTACCCAGAATTAGACATAGAACCACACAAATAATTTGACTCTTTAAGCATTATTCCATCAGTGCTGCCTAAGAAGATGTTAATTTTGTTAACAGTCTTCCCACATTTTGAGCTCACATTTAGCTCAGAGCCAATTATAACCCTAAAGCCATCTTCATGTGAACTGCAAGAACTAAATATGAATGTGACCCTTTTGTTAAGTTGGGTTTCCCCAGAAACAGATCTGGAGAGGAGGATTTGATTGCAGGTTGTGTGTATTGCAGAAGGGATTCCGGGAAGCACCAACAGGAGGGTGGGGAAGTGAGGCAGCAAGCAATACGCGGCCGTTATGGGTGCATTGCTGTGCAGGTTGCCAGCGTGGGACTCAGTCCCACTGGAGACCCTAACACACAGTGGAGAACTTGCCTCGTAATTGCCCTACTCCCCAAAGGGCAAGGGCGTTAAGAGCATTCAATCACCAATTCCCGTCATGGCAGAGGGCTGCTGCGGAGGCAAGTGCATGTTAATCCCAGTCACTTGATGTGTCTCCTATGCAGGCTCTTACCTCCAGAGAAAGCTTTTGGGTAAAGAATTGCAGAGGCTGGCAGTGGGAACCCAAGGGGGAAGATGTGTGTCAGGAGGGGGCAGGGCACCAACGGTCTCTGCTGCATATATAATTTGGAGACAGATAGCTAGATGATAGATTGAAAGACAGATAATAACATAGATTTGCACAGATACAGATAGACACCAATACATATAAAAGTGAGGGAACAAAAAACTGTAGAAGGCAAGGCAAAGGTACATTGAAAGGCTTGACGTGAGGGCAAGGGCTTCTAGCATCAGCCAAAAAGTCTAATAGCTGATAGAAGGGGAGGTCCATGTGGAAGCTGAGTTATGAGAAGGGAAAATAGATGGCCTGAAATAGCAAACAAATGAAGTCAGGAGAGAAGAGAACGGACTCTGGGCAAGAACCAGCAGCAGAGCTTGGGTGAGCGGGGGGTGTAATGGCGTCCGTGAGAGCCTCGTGCACACAGCAGCTGGGGAGGCTGTATGGCTCAAAGGCACAAAGGGATCTCTAGGGACCTAATAGGTTGTCCAGATCCCTCCGCCACCCCCGCACCCCACATATAAAATTTAGAATAAGCCACAAAAAGCAGCAGGGCTCTTCTTGTAAGGACGCAGAAAAAACATAAACATTGTATATCTGTATATCATGAGGGTCAGAACTCCTGTTTGGGGACAGGTGGACAGAGAACGTGACCTATAGCAATGTAGTAAAATTCGGTGCAGGTGACATCAAAGCAGAGATCAGGAGTGGGTAGGACTGAGCTCTTAGCAACAACGAGGAAAAGAGCCTCAAAGGATGTTAGAGGTCAAGGATGGGTCAGTATCACCACATGGGCAGTCCAAGCCAGGAATAGATGTGGAGAGATGGCTGTGGAGAGATGCAGGGATCATCCAATGGAACGAGAAAAGTAACCGCAGGCAACAGTCAAAACACATCACAAAGCAGAAGCTGAAACAGAGGAAGACGGGGGTATAAGCTGTGTGCAAATTATACGAAAGGCAATGCTCTCTCTTCAAAGACAACAGAATTGGGAAATGTCAAGGTATTTGCCATGTGGCAGGTAGGAGCCTAAGGTAAATCATTAAAGTGACCTATTTAGTATTCACAAGCTAAAAGCATTTCTTACTGACAGTAACAAAAATACACTATAAACTATAAACTTCATTATGTAGATATTTTGTAATTTATTTAACCATTCCCCTATTGTTAGACATTTAGATTGTTTATAATTTTTTGAATCCTATAAATAGTACAAAGAGTTATTCGACACCAAAATCTTGTTTTATTTCTAGTGCTGGTTTCTAAGATGATATTATCAGTTATTTTTTAATAATAATCATTCATTTTCTGCCAAGTAATACATGCTTTATGTCACGTTTAACTTTGTAACAGCTTTTGAGGTAAGACTTACTCTCATTTTATAAATGAGAAAACTGAGGCTCAAAAAGGATGAAGTATCTTGTTTAAGATCACAAGCTGGTGGGATGTAGAGCTGGCAGTACAGACCCTGGGTCCCAATGCCCACCCTCTGAACCACAATACTATGCTGAAAATTATGCTGAATACTATGTTGAAAATACCACACTGAAAACTGTTCTGAAAGCTCTTGATACAAATAAGCACACTTAATCTGAGTAGCAAAATAATAGAAAATTTATATTGCTTGCTCTAGAATCACCAGCGGGGAAGCGGGTATAAATTATCTCCAAAAGGCTCCTGGATTCCATGGAGTTGAAGATTCGGTCGAACTCCACAAGCGGAAGTCCCATCACGTACTGACTCATGGAAAGCTACCATGAGGAAAAATTCTAACTCAAAAATTCCTTTTTAATTCTATTAATTTATAAAGGTATTAGGAAAATACTTGATATAAAAAATACAGTATTTATTGACATAACTAGTGTATTCTGTGGTTCTGAAACGTAATCAATAACATGTCATTCACAAGTAACTTGTTTATAGGGAATTTCTTTAAGGCTTACTGTTTTGTTTTGTTTTGTTTTGTTTTGTTTTGTTTTGTTTTGTTTTGTTTTAAGCAGGTCATTGTTACTTCCAGAATGCTTACTAAAAGAAATTAGAGGGGGGAAAAAAAGTAGAGAAAAAATCACCCACCTCAAAAACAAGAAAAAATTTCATGAGTAGATATATAAAGATAGTCAACTAAATTCCTAATAAGCATCATTTAATTATAAAATCAATTGGAACATTGCTTGATTATCACTAAAACTTCTACATATTAGCTACTTCCTTTAAATAAAGCTAGCTATCAATTTTAATAGATGAAACTCACTCAACAGATTCAATGTATTTATGGGGAACATTACAATATATTTTAGAGAACCCTAAGTTGGACATTTTTAGCTTTGCCCCCAAATAGCTGTTTAGTGGTGGGTAAATCACTTAACTCCTTTAAGTCTTGACATTTTTATCTTTAAAATAATGAATGAGTTTGGATTATATAAGAAATTAATATATGTGTTCAAAGACATTATGTACCCCATGTCTCCAGCATTATATCTTTGATGTTGTTTATTCCATACTCTGTGCGAAGCAGGTGTGAAGTCTGCATTAATCAGGATGTGCTAGGGTGTGTACAGCATCAGGAAAGAGGAAGGAAAGAAGGAAGGAAGGAAGAAAGGAAGAAAGGAAGGAAGAAAGGAAGGAAGGAAGGAAGGAAGGAAGAAGGAAGTAAGGAAAGGGGAGAGGAGGAGGGTTGGGGAGGGGAGGTGAGGGGAGGGGAGAAAAGGGGAGAGGAGGGAGGGAGGAAAAAGGAAAAGAGAAGGGGAAGGTGAAAGTGTCAACTGAAATTTCAGTGCCTTAATAAAATAGCATTTATTTCATGCTCACTTAAGATTACATGCAGGCTGGCCACTCCCCCACATTCTGATGGCAGCCCTAAGTGGAACATGTGGTCTCTAAGTCACTGCAGTAAGGGAAATGTGTGACTGGAGTTTTGTGCAGATGCTTGTAAGGGCCAGACCTAAAGTGGAGGCTTCATTCCCCATCCCCAAGACCCCACGCCACACACATGCTCTTTAGCTCTAGAGCCAGTCACCTGTCCCTTGAAATCTAACTGCAAAGGAAGTTGGGAAATGTAGTTATCCTAATGCCTAAGGATGTAAATAATGAGCACATTTCATTGCCTCTGCCACAGTTAGTATCCTCAACCTACAGACAAAAAAATCAGAGCTTAGATATACCAGGGCCACAGAGCTAATACATGATGACAACAAAACTGACAGGATCGCTAGAATCCAGGGCTTACCTTAGCGAACACAAAACCATGCAAACCTCTACATCTCCTTGCACTTCAGCACTTCACCATCTTGACTGCACCCAGTAAACAGCGTACCTGCTAGTGCAGAGTCTTCTGATTTGTAGGATTTTACTACAGTATGCAGCCACATACACTGGCTCATGGCAGAAATTTTCGCATGGATTTTCATTACCAATGCTTTCACCAAAACCCAGTCTGAGAGTGAAGAGTGCCACCAGGCCTTCAGGGAAACTTCTGCCACCCCAAATAACTAGATGTGACTTAAAATAACCGTCATCCTTTCATAAGGGGATATTTAATTTACCATAAGTAGTGGCGATGGGGAGAAGCACTTTTAAATGATTGAAAACCATTAAAGTTCCTAACTTTCTTATAATTTTTAATCAAGTGCAAATTAACTTCTCTTCTTACTGCCTGACTTGTTAAATAATTAGTTAAACATTATAAGATGGGAGAAGGGATAAAATTCATACACCTACAGGATTACTGTAAAACCTCAGTGATAGAATGAAATATTTTTCAGGATGGACGACTTATAATTAATAAGCAGTTTCTGCTCATTCAAGCTCATGATATCTGACTTGATAAAATGCAATGTATTTCTCCTAGAGAAATAGGTAGCATTTATTACTTCATTAGATACATTTTATTTCTTCTATAAAAAGCCTACCTTTTTAATAGAGAGTGTAGCTTCAGCCTCTCCAGCAAAAGAGAGCCTCAGAGCTGCAGGGCCAGAGACCCAGAGAGATGGAAGTTATAAAATGACTCTCACCATTGATCCATACCCACAATGCCTAGTGATCCCTGTAGGCTGATATGAGCATTCCCAGGATACAAGCAGGATGTAATGTATGGCGTTATTTACATTTACTTTTCTGATCATGTTTTCTGCTGCAGGGTTTTTCAAACAATCTCATTCTAACAGGTAGTAAATTACTGGTCAAATGTTATATTGTTTCAGTTTGTTCCACCTTCAGAGAGACAGACTGTTGGCCCTCATTGCTACTTTTTCCCCCCACCAGGTTCAAATCTCTAGATCTGAGGTCTGAACCCCCAGAGATTGCAAATATTATCCATCTTCCCTTTCCTAGTCAACCATTATAAGTTTGCCTAAATATAAAGGCTAAACCAAAGAGAAAAATATGCCCTCATGAAAAATTTAGCTTTCCCTGATTATCATCCTGCTGTTTACCATTTCTGCTGGCATAGGAAGGTAAAATGAATGACAAATTTTATTTCTCTCTGGCTCTTATGCATGTTAAAATAATAATACCACAGAGCATTATGTATAATGTATAAAGCAGTTTCACTTCAAACCATAAATATCTGTATTCCTCATTTTTATAAGCAACATAAATATAAGACAGGTTTTGGTTTTATCTCCAAATGTTTATCAAAAACTTAAGAAACATTATCTCTGTATACTTAAAACAAGCTAAAAATAAAAAAGCATTTCCAAGCTAATTTTTTTAAGCTTTAGTCTAGAAAGAGTTCCAAAAACTACTAAATATTAAAAATAAACTTTACCTTCATTACCAAAGTTAAAGGAAGAAAAGGAAAATCTTTTTCACATTTTGGAAATTATGGGATCACTCAAGATATTGAAAATAAAGTCTGATATGTTGGTGAATTTAATTCCTTAGTAAATACCAGTGTTCTTTATATTCAAAAATAAAGTTAGAAAGGATATTTATGCATACCCCACTGCCCAATTTGATCATGTAACTGCTCAGAAAGTCGCTGGTAGTTCATCCAGAGATTTTAAATAAAATGTCCACAGCTCCTTTGTAGAGTCACCTGGCCAAAGGCAGGAAGATTAAAATTCTTTTCTTTCCTGAGACCTCTGTGATACAAATGAGTATCACAATATTTTACGCATTTAGTAGTTTTTTTGCTGAGAATCAGGGTTCATGATGGAAGTGTCTCAATCTAATGATTTCGAGTGTGTTCTTCCAGTAGAAGTAAACCCTTATTGTTGGAAGCAAACAGACAACTAGTATCCTTGGAGTCTTTCAAGCCCCTGGGTTTTAGCTAAATCAGTTAACAATAATGAATACGAAAAGTGCAGTCTCTCACAGGCAGTGGTTCTTAACTTGGGCTGTACTTCAGAAGTGGCCAGAGAGCTTAAATATAAATAAAACACACCTGGCCTAATCTCCCAGTATTTCTACTGTGCAGCCAGATTTGAGAAGCATTGTCTTAAGAGTATATGTCTAGACAGCGGATTAAAAAAAAAGAAGAAAAGCATTTCTCAAGAGTTTTAGAAAAGTCTATTTTCAAAAGAGTCATGCTCCTACCGATAATCCTGGCTCACATTTCATATAACAATCTACAAGGCCCCCATAGAATGTGCCAAGTGGAGGAAGAAAAGCTACATGAAACAATAAACAGCAACTCTGAAGGAAATGAAGAACTTTCTTCCCTCATCTTCGTTACTCTTCATCTCCCAACCGGAACTGGTGCCATTCAGTCAGAGCTGGCTTTAGACCAAACCCGGAATGAGGCAGGCTGGGGATGTGCGAGGCGGTATTGGAGGATGAACTCTCTGTGCTTTTAACCATGACAAAAATCCCGGTTTTATTCCCTGTATTTTCCTCTTCGCATAAACACAGATATACTTTTCTCTTAATCTGAGTTCCATCAGACTCCTGATGGTTCTTGTATTATCTGTGAAGAATCCCATACTCGATTCATTAAGGAGCCAGTTATAAAAAACAGACAGAGCCAGACACTGGGCTCTGCTCTAAGAGTTCACAGGTATTTCATAAACTAGACACGCAGACGAAATGTCCAGACACACAAAAGTGGGAGTGGCCGGTTCAGAGCCTTCCCTCTGCTCAGCAGGCAAGACAGCCACTAATTGTATTTTTTTATGCTGTCAGCCCACCCGAGTCTCTGCTGGGAAGAGAGCTGCTCAGCAAGAGGCATTTCAGAGTCCATAATTAGACCATCCATGCCTTATCAATACTTTTATCTCCTGGAGGGTTTTGTGCATATTAATCGCCCAGTTAAATATTCAATCAATAGAAGAATAACAAATGCTGAATTTCAAAGGGACGTTGTCTTCAGTAGTTTCTTCTTGTTCTACAACCATTAGTAATAAAGGAAATGCAGAGGAGGTTGTCAATTTAGGTGGCATTTACTGCTCCTGACAACCCACTTATAAATTGTGGAATTTTCTTACTGTTTTGAAAGAAGAAATATAGCTGAGATCATGGCTCATGGCTGTTTTGGTGTGTGTGTGTGTGTGGTGTGTGTGTGTGTGTGTGTGTGTGTGTGTGTGTGTGTGTGTAACAGAATGACTGTCCTAGGTGCTCTTGGTACCACAAAGATAAAAAAGAAAGGAGCCCACAGCATCAGGCACTATAAGAGACACAGCACATAAATGCTGTCATGTAATATATTAATATATATTATATCTATTATTTATTATCTCGCTTGACTTAATCCTTCATGACAGTCTTATAAGTTTCAGTATAACTTTTTTTCTCAGATGTATAACCAGATCTTCCTCCATAAGCTCAGCATATCGAGAGTATTTTATGTTCAAATAATTTTGAAAAACCTCTGGTTAAAGAAAGTTAAAGATACTTTCTTACCATAGAATATCTTATAGTATTTAAATGTAATATTTATTGGAGCTCCTATGTACAAAATGTGAAGCCACTGGTTAAACCAACATGAAAACCTTTATTAAAATAACTTCTCCTAGGGGTACTATCTTAAAAAAAAAAAAAAAACTTTTGTAATTTTTTTTTTTTTACTATATTGCCCTCAGAAGTTATAGGCTCCAAAGAGAGTTAAATAAAGCCACAAACACCCATCTTAAAGGCATAATGTGGTCAGTGTCTCAGAGAGGTAGAGATAGAAGCCAGGGCAATTCAGAGAATAAAGAAAATCTCTCCAGTTGCTAGAATAGGCTGCCCAGGAAATGTGACATTTGGACTCTATCATCAGTGCCATCAATTTCCTCCCAGGATTCCACAGTCCAAACCCAGTGATTAGCAAACGTAGTTGCTAAAAAAAAAAAAAAAAAAAAAAAAAAAAAAAAAAAAAAAAAAAAAAAAAAAAAAAAAAAAAAAAAAAAAAAAAGCTTATCAAGAGCCTGTTAGGAGCTGGGAAATTCTTAGAGATGCAGAATCTCAGGCTCCACCCCAGACCTGCAGTGTTTCAAGGTGAGTTGTATTCATGGTCATGTTAGAGAGGCACTGCCTTGGTTTGGCCGTTCTCAGCATTGCCGCAGATCAAAGAACCATGTGAAGAGCTTTCACGAAATTCACCCTATACTGAATAGGTCAGAATTTCTGGGGATGGAATGCAGGCATCAGGATCTTAAAGTGTCAAGTGATTGCAGAGTGCCACTAAAGCTAAGACGCTCTTCTCTAGGTCTAGGGATTATAAATAGCCCCAACGTCCTATTCGAGAAAACCTCTCTCTTTCTCTCTCCTTCTCGTTACTCTTCTTCTCCTCCCTCCCCAACTTCTCTCTTTCCATCTCCTTCTCTCTTTCATTCTCCCTATCTCTCTAATATTAAAAGGGCCAATTCTTCAAGACAACATAACAATCTTTAATGTGTATGCACCTAACGACAGATCATCAAACTGCAGGAAGCAAACCCTGACAGAAAATCAAGGAGAAATACATAAATCCATTACCATAGTTGGAGACGTCAACACTCCTTTATCAGAAGTGGGCAGATCAAGTAGGCAGAAAATCGTTAAGAACTGAGTTGAATTCAACAACACCTTTAATCAACTGCATAGAATTAGTATCTATAGACTCCTTCATCTAACAGCAGCAGAATACAGATTCTTCTCAAGCTCACATGGGACATTCGCCAAGTTAGATCACATTCTGAGCTATAAAACATACCTTTATTTTTTAAAGCATAGAAATCACACAGGGCCTGCTCTCGAATCACAATGCAATTAGGCTAGAAATCACCAATAGAAAGATAACTGGAAAATTCTAAAACGGACCGATGTTCAACAACACACGTCTAAATAACACACAGGTCAAAGAAGAAATCTCAAGAGAAACTCAAAATATTTTGAACTCGATGAAAATAACAACACAAATCATCCAACTCTGTGGAATGAAAAGGAAAGGAAAAGAAACCAAACCAGGATAAAATTTCTGGCAAAGTCTCAGCTCCAACTTGATTTCTGAGAGAGCTGTGAAAGTGTAAATTACACTGCAGAATGTGTCCTGACTCCAAAGATGGGGAACTGGGATTCCTGATCAGGTTCCAAGCTGCCCCTGGCAAATGGGCCACCTCGGGTGGAGGGAACGAGCATTCACACCCACTTCCTCTTCCTGCACGTACTGAAGACATAGCTCCAATATCCCTCTGAAGGGCCGCTAGGGAAAGAAAGTCTGAATCAGAGGAACCTCTCCTGGATATCTGGCCTAACTGGCTTTTCTGGAGTGGAATTCGGAATAAGTCAAAACCATAGGAAGGTCTCAGAGGATGTGAAACCAAAGTACAACTTGTGTCCTTAGCATGTGCCCCAATCCACAGACAGAAATTTCTCTATGGTTTTCTCACACCTCTTTTGGTGCCAGAGAACATTTCCTCATCCACAAAGCCTTGATCTCACCAGATATTCTTAACTTCACTTAGCAAGAATTTTCTCACATTTATAGTGAGGGAAATGATAGAGACAATATCAATCACTTTTTAAAAAAATTAAATGGCGAAATGCGTGGTAACCATACCTAGTACTGAGCTATTTACATGCTATAGCAAATATGGGCTGTATAGTGTCCCTACAAAATTCATATGCTTAAGCTCTAACCTCCAGTACCTCCAAAGGTGACTTTATATAGATATGGGGCTTTAAGGAGGTGATTAAGTTAAAAATAAGGCCCTTAGGGCGGGCCTTAATCCAGTTTGACTGGGCTACTTGCAAGAGAGGAAATTTGGACACAAAAAATGACCCCAAGGATGCCCGTACACAGAGGAAAGACTATGAGTAAATATTCCAAGAAGATGGCCACCTGGAAGCCAAGGATTGAGGCCTCAGAAGAAACCAAACCTACTGACACATTGACCTTGGACTTCTAGCCTCCAAGAATGTGAGAAAATAAAATTTTAAGCCACCCAGTTTGTGGTGCTTTGTAAGGGTAACACTAGCAAACTAATGCACATGCTCATCAGAACTGTCCCTTCCTAGTTCTTCATCCCAGTATCCCATCTTTCCTGGGTATATATGAATAGATGGATATATGTCAGGGAAGAAATGTGTCCTCTGCACAGTGTTTTGGGATTATCAAGGTAAGCATTTCAGAAATACCCCCCTAGAAGAGAATGGAATAGTTTTCCCAGAAGGAATTATTAAATAGACTCATATTCCATATTCTCTGATACTGTAATCTCAGCAGGCAGCAAATTATTCTCAAGGCTATAGCTCAGAGACCACAGTAATGTCAGCATGAGGACCAGATGGCATAAAACCAGGACCCAGAGTCCAAGTGCATTTATTTTCAGAACATTAGTAAAGGATGAGATGATATGAAGGTGAGATCTCCCTTTGGTCTCTCAGGTCTAATTTTGGCTCACCAGCTCTATAAAAGCTATTTAGGAACACTAAGTACTTAACAGAAGCTAAACAATTTCTCCATGTCATGTTCATGATTCTGAAAAATGAGTCTAGGAGATCAAAAAGTGTTCAATCTCTTTACAACTACTTTCTCAAGCAAATGATTTCTTAAATGATTTCTATTGAAATACTATGTCTAATAGATAAATCCAGAGATGCAACAGGCTTTCCAAGATAGAAAAATAAGTTAGAGCAGAGAAAACCAAACTATGAGTTCCTCAGTTTGAAAACCTAGTTAATGTCCCTGAAGCAAAGAGGATGCCTAGCAGCATCCACAAAACATCTTTGAGTACGTTATCTCATCTGAACTTCACAATAGCACAGGAGATGATAGGGAAGATAACTTAAGGCCAAAGAACTCAGCAAGTATTTTGCCTGATATAACAACAGGTGAATAGAAGAATAATCCAATTTTAAAGCATTTTTTATAGGTAGGCATTTAATGCAACACTCAGAAAGATAAAGATAAAAAGATCAAGAGTTGAATACTGGGAAAATAATCACATGATATGACACATACATGCCATAACAACATAGATTAGAACAAATGACGTAAAAATTAAAACAACAAAATGTTATGGTTCACACATGAAAAAAACACAAGACCAAAAAGTGTATACTTTGGAATCTTTAGCTTGCAAGTGATAGTAAAGGGAGTCGAATATATGGTGACAGAAGGAGATCCGACTTTGGGTGGTGAACACACAATGCAATGCACAGATGACATATTACTTAATTGTTCACTTGGAAACATCTAATCTAATTAACCAATGTTGCCTTAATAAATTTAATAAAAAATAATCAATAACATGAAAAAATAAAAAGAAAACATGACTCAATCTAGCTCAAATGATATAAGAAAATTATTGAATAACATAAATGTAAATTCTGAAAAAGCATAGGCTTCAGGTTAGTCATGGGCTAGTGGTTCAGCAATGTCACTCAAGACCTAGTTTCTCCAAGTTTCTCTTGCCTTCCCCTGTGCTGTCTGCTTAAACCTACCTAAATTTGCATTCCTTATAGTTACAAGATGGCAACAGTATCTGTGGAGGGATTATTTGCTTCCTTTCAAACATCCAAAAGACAAAGAGTATCTCCACCAAAGAATAATTGAGCCACTTTGCCAGAAGCCCCCATCAAATATTTGCTAGCATCTCAGTCATGTGCCTATTCGGCAACCAATCTCTATGGCCAAAGGGGCTGAATGTGCTTGTTCATTTACATCAGTCAGGAAGTACTCCTAGAGAAGAGCTGCAGCTCTTCCCTGACAGAAGGGTGAGTGTTTCATCCAAAATAAGGATACTATTACCAGCTTAAAAGAAAATGAATGGTAGTCAACCCCAACCCCCTCCAGAATACGTATTTCTGGAGGATGTAACATTTGAGACAGGCTTTGAAAAAAGGGGTGTATATGGGGAAGGAGATTGCCAGGGAGGTGGATGGCATAACCAGAGCTCAGTGTCAGGAGAATACAATGAATATGAAGGAGACATCAAATAACCTAGTTTTACAAGAAGAACAGAGGGATGCTTAACTTGGAAGATAACTCATTGAAGGTTTCTTTGCGGGTTTCTTTAGATATTCTTGAACCCCCTCAAACGATTTAAAGAATGTCAGTTACATGGGCATCATCCTGGAGAAACAGTGTGTAGGTTGTTGAGGTGTTAGGTACAAAGAACAAACAAACAGAACAGAAACAGTAACTGGAAAACAGTAACAGTAGAAAATTCCACTGATGAAACAGGGACAGGGCGGGTGCTAACATGGAAGTTTGTAAGTGCCAGGGTATGATGTTCACGCTTAATAGAAAGGCTGGCACGGTTCCTTCAGAAAGCAGTATGAAAGAATTAGCTGATTTGGATGGAAGATAATAAATCAAAATCAGGTATCTGATTTTAAGATGATGGTAGGACAGTTTGTAAATGGGAACGTGGAATGAGGCACTGAAGACCAGGATGAAAGTGAGGGTGAAGATACACTTAGGGAAGTTTAGAAACAAGTCACCATAACTGTGGGCATATATATATATATACATTCCAAACAACAGCTTCTGTCACATTCTTTATTGAGCTTCTGTTATTGTTCCAGCATTCAAGTTTTGAGCACTCATCTAAACCTAAGTTCATCCGCCTAATGAAGCCAGTGTGCCGGGAAATGAAACCAGCACAGTGGAATTCATTTTCCATTAGCAGTGCTTTTCTTCATAAAAATGCAACTTTAATTCCCTAATGCTTTTCAAAATGATGCAGTAGCAGTGAGTCAGCATGCCTTTCCCATGGGATTCTTAGCTCCCCAACATGGCAATGTGTCTCAGGATAATGTTTATTAATTTTATGAAATAGTATGATTTATTAAATGGCCCTTTTAACCTTTTAAGAAAAAGGAGAATTTATTATGAGGAAGAAAATTCCAGATTTGACATTCCATGTTTTCTTTTCAATTTGTGGTTGACTGAGATTTAAATTCTATTTGGATATCCCTAAGTCGTTTTGTACAATAATAAATTCTGTAACCAAATAGGTTGTAATGTAGATAAACCGATGGCACAGCTTAGAGTTGGAGAGGAAAGGAATATTATTATATGCTATTCACTGACATTCAATTATAATAACTTATGTGAAACTGGATATAAACCGATAGGTAATAAATGGAGTTGTTCTACATTAAGCATTTAGAATTTATCTTTCAATATTAATTAGCATAAGTAAGTAATTTCAGAGTGTTCACTAGTGAATAGTTGTGCATTATTGAGAATAACATATGAATTGGAAGGAAAAAGAAGAGCAGCAGTATATTGAATAAATAATAAAATTTTAAGTGCTTTTCATTAAGCACAATTCAAGTATTATACCAATGCTTAAATTTTTCAGCCCCATTCTTCACTTTTATACATTTTTACAATATTATACCTTAACCTCACAATAAGAAAGGAGACATAAAAAGCTATCGTGTATATACACATTGCCTTTTGGGATGTCTGTGAATCCCAATTCTACTTTTTGAAAAGTCCAGTTTCATTCATACTACTGATATTCTACATTACACTATTTAAGACTCATCTTTTCTTTATTGGCATCTACCTTCTAATGGAAGAGGGTTCTTGAATCATTTTGTAAAACAATTATTTCTCAATTCTTTATCTTATATTGTTTTTTATTCACAGTCATAGAAAGGCAAAGATGCTTTGGACCATGGCTTACAATATATATTATTTGTGTAGCAATTTTATAACAAGAAGACTATAGCAAACAGAATGGCATCACAAAAATTAATTAAATTGTGATATTATTCACTCGGGCTTAATGAGACAGCTGCCTGGTTAAGTATACTGGGATTTTCAGGATGTTTTATGAGGCTGTGGCTAGCCTGTGAGAACTGACTGCATCTTACATAATAGTTTCTCCATCTGTAGGAAAGTCCCATCATTTCAGAACACATTTCATTGTACTCAAGATTATTTTGTTGCCTCTCTGGATATATCCAAAAATGTGAAAGCTAGCTTAAGCTGAGTTTCTAGTGTTTTAGAAGACAAGTCTACCACTATTGTCCACAAATAGCATGTTCCAAAATCAAATAATGACAGAAAAAAAGAGTTTTTATAAGAGATAGATAAAGAGATTTTTAAAAACTCATTTATAACCAAGTCTAAAAGCTACCGGCAGAAATTTTCATCACTAAATTAGCTTTTAATCATAAGGCATAAGTTCCTTAGCATAGTAAAGCCTCTGCCCACTCACAGACCATTGGATTTCACTATGTTTCCATTAGTCTGTACTACAATAAATCAAATAAGGGCAGCACAATACATTTATAATAGAATTAAATTTATTTCATCCAAAGGCAAGATTTTTTTCTACTCCAAACATGCCTCTTTTGTAACATTTTGGTGTTAAAATGGTTGAAATGACATTAAAGATGGCATTTTTGGTTTTTTATTGTTTTTTAATAACAAAAATTAGCACCCTTACATTTATCCTCCTCTATGCTATATGAAATTTTATTTATATAAAATTTTACTTATCTATAGACTTCTAAAGTTTGGAAGCTGCTTAATGCAGGAATCCCAGACAAGCCTATGAGATCAGCTAGCGCTTTTGCTGTGCATTCTAGGGTGGCCCCTTTTCAGGACCTGTTCACCCACACATAAACACCACATTATCTTACAGAATCTTGCAAACAACAGGGAATACCCTGTTCTGAACAAGTTGCTTTTATCTAGGCATTACACCTGCAATTCTAGTACTAGTACCAGCCATCGGAAGGATGGTTGTCAGCTAGGGTAAGCTGACCAGTGAGAAAGATGACCTTGGTCACAGAGAGAGGGAGAGAAGTAATCCATGTGTGTCTTTATGCAAGGATAGAATTATTTAATTCTTATTAACTTCACTTAATCCTTGCATACTATTTACAGAAAAATGTATTGGCATTCAGAAAGTCTTTGTGGTCTCATGCAGATCCAGAATTCATAAATCAAAGAATTCTGACTTTTCTGAATTTCAAGTGACTCCAGCTTTAAGAAAAAGATCTTTTGGGAAAGATTTGGGGACTATCTGCTGAAGCATACAGATTGCAAATAATTTGTGTAAATTTTGTAAGAACAAGACACTGACAGCATAAATATTATTTATGAACTACGACCCTAATATACTATTTTATGAAATGATCCTTGGTTTACCCAGGCCCTGAAATGTTTTGCATTCATTTGCAACTTGTTATTCTGCTGGAGAGAAACGCATTCTAGTCTCTCTGCTTTGTTCCACATGGTTAAATGACTCCTTTAGTTCACTGCTATTTTTTAATTAAAGGAAATGCATATTCCCTTCTGGCTATACTTCTCTGCACTGAGAAAAGTCATCTAACTGAATGAAGGCAAGATTACCTCCCTACAACCGAGAGCTTCGTGAGAACACATTTTTCTAAGGATATTGTGTTTGGCAGATCTGTGGCTAATTAATGAACTTGTGCTGCTTTTCCAAGAGAGAGGAAGCAGACAGTTTGTAAGTTTTTCTGAACAAGAAAACAGTCGGAGAACACACACAAACAAATTAATTATCTTAAAGCCATCCCCTCACTATGCCCAATACTATCAGTGTCATGCAACAGTGTCTGAGCCAGACCCGTGAAGTGGCTGATGGAGAATAAGATTTTGATCTATTCTTTTTATTTCCTTTCACTTTTTTTAAACACCTTTAGTTTTCTTTTCTCTTGCAAAATATTCCAGATAATATTCATTTGTGTTTTTAAGATCTTTAAATTGTTGTTACACTGTTGGCCATTACACCTCAAATCCAAACTGGCCTTTATAAATATTATTGCTTTTCTTAATATAACTCATCTGTCTGGATTTTATCTTAGTTGCAGATGTCTGTAAAAATCGCCTTAAGGATGAGTTCTTTTATTTAGAGTTATAACTTTGCATCGTGCATTTCTTTTATTTCCCCTGACCAAGGATCTTTTTATGAACAAGAGTGCACTATGCATGCTACTTAGCTCCTGTGAGTTCCTCCTTCAGGAGGTTGTAGGATTGGCATTTTGCTTTGACTTTGAGTCTGAAAGCCAGAAAGAAGGGAATCTATAGATGTTTTGGAAGAAAGTGTATGGGAAGTGGCTACCATAGAGGCCAATACCAACCTCAGGATTAGCCAGTTTATTTGAATGGACAAACCTATCAACCAAGATGAATATATTGGAATCTTTGGAGAAATAAGAAGCTTGGATGAAGAACTCAAAGCTTCCTGTCTGTGCAAACTATTCTTTCTGGGGGAAAGATAAATGATAAAAGATAAATGAGACATTCAAAAGAGAGTCACAGACTGTGCTCATAATCCTAATAACCAAAGTGCTCTCTAGTTTCATGCTGTATCCCCAGGGGGTCCTGAGAGCAAGGGGGCTACACCAGGAAAAAATGCTGTATACTTGAGGAACACTAGGGATCCCAAATGCCCTTGCTTGGAAAGCGATGATGGTAATAAGACTGTAAGGCATCTAGTGAGACAGGCTCAGGTACCCTGGTCTCTGCCCTCCACAGCTCTTTGCAGCTAGACCTAGAGCCAACCTCAGGCCTCCCCAGTTCAGGGCCAGTCCTAGAGGGAAAGCAATTGGAAATCCCATGGACCTGTCTGCTGAGATGCAGAATTGATTCAGAGTCTTCAATATTGAGCTCCGTAGGTCAATATTGTCTTTTATAGGTCGATGTTGAGTTCTATAAGTCAGTATTGAGTTCTGTAGATCCAGTCACAATGGTTGGATTCCCACATCTTCCTGTGTTTCCATGACTGCCTCCTAATAAAACAAATATCTGGGCTCCTTGGAAGAATGTGGTGTTACTCACCTCCCATCTGGTCTAGGGTCTGGGTCTAAGCTATTGCCTTGTAGTCCATGCTGTACTTTGCTTGGCGTTCCAGCCTGCTTGAAAAATAAGAGTCTTCCCCCAGCTTTTTTGACTTGTGTCTTACCATACTTTTTCTTAAAAGCTAAAGTCACTTAAAACTCAAAAAAGCCAGAGATTTTTTTGTGAATTCTGGGTCTGCTACTAGGTATGAAACCATAAACAAACCAGAAAAGCTTTCGGAATACTATTATCTTTTTCTGTGAATGGTATACAAAGATTAAATGAAGTAAATAAGAATTAAGGTAATGCCATCCTTGCATAAAGACACATGTGGATTACTTCTCTCCCCTCTCTCTGTGACCAAGGTCATCTCCTACGTTGGTCAGCTACCCTAGGTGACAACTATCCTTTTGATGGCTGGTACTAGTACTAGAATTGCAGGTGTAATGCTTAGAGGAAAGCAACTTGTTATTCAGGGCAGGGTATTCCTTGTTGTTTGCAAGATTCTGTAGGATAATGTGGTGTTTATGTGTGGGTGAACAGGTCCTGAAAAGGGGCCACCCTAGAATGTAGAGCAAAGGCGCTAACTGACCTCATAGGCTTGTCTGGAATCCCTGCATTAAGTGCTTCCAAATATTAAGATTCTATAATCAGGGAGGGAGGCTAAAAGTTTTTCTCTTTATCTCCCCGCAACTGAAAAAGAGGTCCTATCTAATATGAATGATGTATCTCTCACAATGGCATCCACCCCGGCCACCAGCCCTACCTTCCAAGAGCCTGAGCTTACCCTCACCTGTGAGAAACAGCACACCAAAGTGGCTAACAATGCAGGCCAGAGCAGCAGACTACCTGGGTTCAGATTCCTGTTCACCATTTACAAAAACTATGACTTAGAACAAGTTATTCAACCTATCCAAACCTCAATGTTCTTATCAGGAAAACAGGAATAATAACATACTTAACTCTGTGAATTAGTATGAATATTAAATTAGAACATAGTAAATACTTGGGAAGAATAAGCTACTAATATATTGATGGTATAGCTATTTCCGTACTCAGTATGTCATATCATTTACATTTCTGTGATTATTTGGAATGGCATACAACCAAGGAAGTACCAGAACTATATAACTGTGTTGTCTAGCTGTCTATTAAGGCACACAAGGAGATAACTAGAGATAACTGAAGTTTGGGGAAGAAATGCTTTTTTATACTTCTTAAATCGACTGTTTAGAAAGTTCGAAATCATACTAGACATATGAAAAATAACAAGAGTACTAATACAAAGAAACAACCTTTGTCAGAAATCCTTTTAAATTTTGTTCCAGTTGTGTTCTTTGTAATAACACCACCACCCCAGGGTCTCATATTATACCCACTTGTCATGTCTCTCTAGTCTGCTTTAGTCTGGGGCAACTTTTTATTCTCTTGGCCTTTATGACCTCGACATTTCTGGAGCTGCAAGACATTCCTCTCGTAGAGTATTTCTCAGTGTAGGTTGGTCTAATGTTTCCTTCCGGAAAAAAACCCATTACGATTTTTGGCAAGAGTATCACAGAAGGGAGATGATGTTCTCATTCTATCCTATCAAGTGGCTCACGATGCCAATTTGTCCCATTACCAATGGTACTAATTTGATCACTTGATGAATATAGCATCTGCTGGGATTATCCCATTTAATGTCATGTTGAAATGTTTACTTATCGGGAAAACAGGAATAATAATATACTTTATGAATGAGTATAAAAATTAAATGAGAGTTAGTATTTTGTAGGGAGATACTTTGGGTCTGTGTAGTTATCCCATTCCTCAGCCCACTTTTATTTACTAGATTTAGCATTTATTGAATTAATTACTGGTATTATGGGTACAAGTGGTAGTTTTCAGACTGCATCACTCTTTCTATATTTATTATTTGATACTTAACTGTAAAAATGTTTTCTTTTATTCCTATTTACTTATTTATATTATTTCAATGGTTTTGTAATCTTTCAATCTGTTTATTTATTCTGATAATCAAAATTTCCCAGAATTGAACAATGAAAGCCCTTTCAAGCTAGATAATGTGTCCTTTTAATTTGTTTGTTTTTTTAATGCTTCCTTTTTCTCACAAGAAAATGTTCCAAGTATATTTTCTACGTTCCTTTCCCCTGACATGGATAAGCCACTTCTCCAAGAAAGTTTGGCTCTTTCATTGAGGGTAGTATGTAGAAATCATGTGAAGTATTTTCATTTAATACTGGGAACTTGATGTTTGACGTATGTTCTTTATTTACATTTTCTATTAAATCTTGTATTCCATTCTACATACAGAGTTTTTGCTTCCTTTGAATCTTCCTTTGCTACATATTTGTATTCACTTCTTCTTCAGTGAGAAACCTAGCCCTATCATCCTCAGTATAATCACTAATTTGCTCAATCCCCATATGTGGGCTATGTCTCAGTTTAGCAGGCTTCCCTTACTCCCAACTCTGAAACACCACCCCTGCCACCATTACTAATTCTGCCTGATGTCAAGGGATGGAGGAAGGGAGAGAGGGAGGGTAAAAAGAAGAAAGGAAGGAAAAAAAATTAACAGAACCATCTTAATTTAGTCATGTATTTAATTGCTCCTTATATTATTTAAGTTATTCTCAAAATTGCTGTTAGGTTTCATTTTTGTTGGTCATTCTGCTCCTAGGAAATTGCTATTGTTTCATCTTTTGATAATTATTTAGTTCCTCTCACATTCTTTGTGATGAACGGGTTCTAGCCCAGTGAAACTAGTAATGGAAGGGATAGGTAATCAGTGTGGTCCTGCACACAGATCTTGGACCCTTTGATGTGCCAGGATGGTAGAGTACTATGATTGACAGCTCTAACAAAATCCCATGGGTGTGTGTGTGTGTGTGTGTGTGTGTGTGTGTGTGTGTGTGTGTGTGATTGGCAAGAAACAGTTTGCAAAGGAATAGTGAGGTCTATTTCCAAAAGAGGAAAAAATAATCGTGTACCCTCTTAATCCACATCTCTCTCCTGATTTATTGCCATGATCACCCAACTGGACTTTCTGCTTCTAATTTTCTGCAAATTAAGCTTTCTTACTGAAGACTATCTACCACTTTCCATCAAGCTGACATCTCTTCTCTTTCCTCCACCACTTGGGGTCTAACCTAACTTGGTGGGTATCTTCAGTGTATTAATAAGAACACACTAATATGAATTGTGTTCTTATCAAAAATCTCTGAGACTTCCTAGAGCAGGGATTATTTAATTCATCTTTCAATTCCAAACCTAAAAGTACCTAGAATTTAGTAACTGTTAAATAAACATTCGCTGAATGAATAAATTAATGGATACATGAGGCCAATCTAAGGAAGCTAGCGTTAGATATGGGCATCTCTTTCTTTATGAGTTAGTTTTGATAGTTGTTACCTTGGAGCAAGGTTCAGGAGTCTCCACTTTTAACAAGAACCCCAAGTTATTCTAGGTCACACTCTAAGAAAAACAGTGAAATGCTTTTATGTTCTTGATGTCAAGTTTAAAGAAAGAATTTCATTCTTGGGTGCTACTATTAGAGTACTTTTTTTTTTTTTGAGCATTACAGACACCAAAAGAATTATGTGTTTTAAAAGAAGTTGAGATGCAACCTTAATTACCAATTGACTTTGGGATGCAAGTAACACAACATTGTTTTTCTTCTAATATATCTTGTATGTCATTTAAATACTTCTTTGTATGCTTCCAAATAACGATTATCTATGCACTTTGCAGCCAAATATAAAATAAAAATTCTTGTTTCTAAGAAATATGGACATACTATTACTCCTGATTTATAAGAAGCAAGAGGCAACGTTTTAGGATTGCAGAATTATTAAAGCATGAGCACAAATCCAGTGAGCTCTAAAGTGCTGATACCTAGAGGACCTAATAGATAACCTAATCTCATACACTATGTGTAAGACGAGATCAATGGCAAACATCTTTTTGTTATCATGGCATATTTTACCCAAATATTCAGAGTCATATTAATAGATTATATTATGTTCTACACATCCGAGTTGCTTTATTTACTTTCAAACTGCATAATCCCAGGAAAAAAATAAAGACTTTTTTTTTTTTTACTTCATACTATTGTTGAACAGAAAGCTGAAAGTAATGTGAAAGTTACCTATGAAATGCATGCTCTTTCTGTCCAAAAGATCTACTACAGTGGTTATGTTTTAAGAAAGGTATAAGAAAATAAAACTGACTCATCTATGTCTGTGGTCTCTCCAGGTATGAGCGTATAAGCATAGGAATGTACGCTCTAGACAGAGGATGGAATCTTCGGTGTCAGGGTTTCACCAAGGGCCAGATCAGCCAGGTGCTTGGCTTATAGCTACACTACTTACGTGGCTGAAGTAGGTGAGGTCAAGGGCTTGGCCCACTACTTCAGAACCCCACAGCCAGACTGCAAGCCATTCGTGGAATCAGACACATCATATTTTCACGTCGGATAGCAGTGGTATTGTGCTCCATTTCACCTGTTGGCCTTTCTATTTTATCATATTTTATATCCTCTACTTGCTTCTCAAGTCTCTTTTTTCTCTTCGAACATTGAAATTTACAGCAGAGCCAAGGGCTCTGAATAAATGAGTCATATTCTCAAAGTATGGGCAAGAGGAGCTAGAATCGCATGCCTCCTACACTGAATTACCAAAATAAAAGAAAGGACATTGTCACAGGTGAAATCTGACTCTCTTTCTTCCTCCTACTTTGAGGGGAACAAAAATTTAGACCACTACAGTGAGAGAAAGAATTTTTCTTAAGTATCTCACAATAGAAAAAGTGGAAATAAACCATTTATGCACTAGTAACAACTACTCCAAATGAGATTAATATGGTAAATCGATAGCATTTCTCAAACAATAACAAAAAATATTGACTATGTTTGAAATATTGATAGGATTTTTAGTATTGGGCAATATTGGTGCAAACTGAAACTGAGAGATGAGCAACTGTTCACCAACAAGGATTGCTTTCTGGATGTCCTTTCTCCCAAAGGCTTGTCTGTATTAGCAATGATCTAATTTTTCCTGAAATTCTCTGCCTGTGTAAATAGATGTTTATCCTCAGCTATCAGTTTACTCAGTAAAGAGTTGTATACATGCAATTGCTGAGTGAGTGTGTTTAATCAGTGCTCATAAAAGTAGCAAAATTTGGAGCCAAGTAGCAGTAATGTTCTCAGGAGAGAGAGGTGCTATTAACATAGTCCATTAAGAACAACATGGACCAAGTACTAAGTACTCTCTTAGACTTGAGTAGACTTATTCAACCGTGACAAATCAGCTCAGTTGGTAGTCAATAAAGAAAAGAGGGAGTCCCGACTACATTATTTGTTTCACAGACCAGGCTTTGCTACTGACATTCCTCAGGAGTAATTATCGATGTAATTGCTACTTAATTACAGTGCTCTCTCACAGATCAATTTTTCCTTCAGAGAATTATGCTGGGAAATATGCCTTAGGAGCTTTCCTTCTCTCTCTACACATCCAGAGAGTTTCCCTCTGCTATTCCAAAATAAATATTTCATAAGGGAGATTGACTAAGGCTGTTTGGCTAAGTCAGAAAAGCCGGTGCTGTCTGGGCTTCCTTAAATGTGATTACTACAGAAATGGGAACATTCTCAGAAAAATGGCTGGGCAGAATTCATAGGAAGCTGCTCCCCATGAAAGAAAGGGATAAGAAATGCTCAAAGCTCAGAGTCAATGAACAAGAAAAGAAAGGTACATTTTCTTGGGATGAAGCAGGAAAAAAGTGAGTTCTTTGCCTCCTCCAATCTCATATTCCAGATCATATTATTGCCCAGAATGCATCTGAATCAACATGAGACAATCTGTCATAGTAGATTTAGCGAAAGGAAGTGTACTTAAAGTCAGCCTCCCCACATACTTACTCTGTAACCTTGGTCCAATTTCTTAAAATCCTTGCATATCAGTTTCCTCATCTGTAAAATGGGAATAATATTAGTATATGTTTACAATATAAAATTTTGCTAGAAAAATTAAAGGAAAGAATGTGTAAAGCTTAGATTTACTTTTTTTTGCTTTATTGTTTTTTTAGTAGAAATAAGCATAAATTAAAAATTTTCAATTGAAATATATTTGACACATGACATTGTTTAAAAATAAGATGTACAATATATCAATTTAAACAATTATACGTTGTAATATGATTGCCATTGTAGCAAGAGTTAGCCTCTCTACCATGTCACATAATTGTCATATCTTGTTTTAATGACCTCTCAATGTTTTGACTTAGTAATATAACCAGCAATTATATTACTAAACTATAATTTTGTCATTCTTTTGCTCCTTTTCAACAGTCCTTTCTGCCAGCAATTTGATTTTTTTCATCAGTTCTCTCTACTACTAATATGTTTAAGAAATCAAAATTGTATAAAAATTAAGAATTGATAAGTTTGATTTTATCTTAGCAATTTATTTGATAGAACCAAACCAGTTTTTGATATATGAGGGAAAGCTAGGTAGGGGAATTAATATTTATTAAATGACCTCAACATTCATTATATTTTTACATGGTAGATGTTTACATGTCTATTCATAGTGAATAAAGCTTAGGCTCAGGGAAGCAAAATAGCATTCTTAATGTATTGATAATTTTCTAAATTTTCAATTATAAAAACTCTTTTAGCTATATAAAAATATCACAGACCATTTCATAGTAATAGTCACAATATTTTATTTGTTGACTGAGAAAATAGTGATAATAATTGAATATAAATGTATAATATATAAGTCACTATCAGAACAAAATAAAAAGGAAAGAGGGGGGTTGGTTATTTTATTCAACCTATAAATTATGATGTGAAGATTAGTTCACTTCTAGGCTTCTTGCATTAACTCTACATACCTCTAGGATTTCTGAATCAAAAGTTTGAGGAGCCATGCTCTATCTAATCATTTCTCACTAATTATGTAACATGTTTCACAGCAACAGTTTTGAAGCATTTTTAGACATTTGTTTTTCTCACTGTTGTACTTAGGTTAAGTTTACTAAAATATACTTATATAAATTGGATTTAATAAATATAAACTTTAATAGATATTTTTACTGCCATTAAGAAAAGCACATGCTTCCTCATCTAGACCATGTATGTTCTAGAATTTTTTTTTTTGGTCAGGCTCCACATTAATAATAATAATAACATAAGGCAGTGAGCAAAAACTTCAGAACCAACAGCAGTCAGAAAGTTTCTCTTCTTACACAAAGCTCCTTTATATTCTAGTCATGACAGTATTAAGAAGTAAGTGGCTATCACCAATATTGATTGAAGAATCATCAGCCTTCTGTTGATGAGCTCCTTTTATTCAAACTGCTTTAAAAGTTTGAGAAGAATGAGAAGTCTCACTGCCGCTGACTCTACCTTAGAAGCCCCTCTTAATACGATATTTGAGGGGTCTTGCTCTGTAATCTGAAATGGCTGACAGTGATGAGTTTAGATACCAATTTCCCTTTTGTTGTTTGGAGCAAGTAGTTAAGAATATAATTATAGGAAAATACATAAAGACTGTAAAGCTTCTTTTAGTTTTGTTCTTTTCATTTTTATGATTTATATGAATATAATATAAAAATTGAGTGTAATAAGACTTACTATACCATGCTTTCCTAAAAGCAGTTTACAAAATCTATATTTTCAGAGAACAGGTGGCATTGTTTCAGAGAAAATTGCCAGGTCATCTTGACATTTTTAAAGTAGAGTAGGCTACCAAAATATTGTATAATTTACTCAGCTAAAAACTAATTGTTGCTTTTTTTGCAAGGAATTTGCCATCAGAACACAAGTGTCATGAAAAATATCACTGAATTTAGCCAAAATGGGAAAGGAAAAGACTCATATTGTATTGCTATCATCGGACATGTAGATTCAGACAAGTCTATTGCTTCTGTTCATCTTATCTACAAATATGATGAAATCAAGAAAAAAATATCAAAAAATTGAGACTAAGCTTGCTGAGGTGGGAAAAGATCCCTTCAGGTATGCTTGGGTCTTGGGAAACCTTAGTTAAGTGTGAATAAGGTCTCACCATCGATATCTCCCTGTGAAAATTCGAGACCAGCAAGTATGTGACCATCACTGATGCCACAGAACATAGAAACTTTATCAAAAATATGACCACAGGCACCTCTCAGGCTGACAGTACTGGTCTGATTGTTGCTGATGGTATTTTTGAATTTGAAGAGGTATCTCCAAGAATGGGTAGACCCATCAGCATGGGATACATGCTAGGTTGAAAACAACTAATTGTTGATTTTTAACATAATAAATTGTCCTGAGCCACTGTACAGATAGAAGAAATATGAAGAAATCAGCCTCTACATTAAGAAAATTGATGATAACTTTGATACAGTGGCAACATGCTAAAGTTGAGTGCTGAAATACTTTGGTTCAAGGGATGGAAACTAGCCGTAAGCATGACAGTGCCAGTGGAACTATACTGCTTGAAGCTCGGGACTGCATGGTCAATTAATCCAGTTGACAAGCCCTTTTGTCTATCCCTCCAAATTAATGGTATTAGTACAGTCTTTGTGGGCTGAGTGAAGACTAGTGTTCTAGACCAGGCATGGTGACCATCTTTGCCTAAGTGAACATTACAGTGGAAATAAAGTCTGTTGAAATGCACTTGGAAGCTTTGAATAAAGCTCTACCTGGGGACAATATGGGCTTTACTGTCAAGAAAATATCTTTGAAAGATATTGATTGTAACAGTTTGGCAGGTGACAACAAAAAATGACTTACCAGTGGAAGCAACTGGTTTCACTACTCAGGTGATTATCTTGAGCCATCCAGGCCATATCAGTTCTGGCTGTGTACCTGAGCTGGATTGTCACATGGCTCACATGGCTTGCAAGTTTGCCAAGCTGAAGAAGATTGATTGATGTTCTTGTATGAAGCTGGAAGATGGCCCAAATTCTTGAAATCTAGTGATGCTGCCATCATTGAGGTGATTCTGGACAAAATTATGTATTGAGAATTTATCCAACTATCCTTCCCTGAGTAACTGCTATTTGTGATATGAGGGAGAGAGCAGATATGGGTGTCAACATGGCAGTAGACAAGAACATTGCTGGAGCAGCAAAGTCACCAAATCTGCTCAGAACACTCAAATGGCTAAATAAATATTATCTAGAACATTTCACTTTATCTTAATCAGTTATGGAAGAATGGCTCAGAGCTGTCTGTCTCATTTAGCTATTTAAGTCTAATAGTGAAAAAAGACCGGTTAATGCTGCAAATGTACTATAAAACCTTCAGAAGGAAAGGAATGTTTTCTGGAACATTGTATGTGTGTTTGTGGTAGTTTTAAGTGATTAGATTTTAAAATTAGTATTTTTTAAATGAAAACATTTTGACCAAAAGTGTCATAAAATTTTGAGACCCATTAAAACAAAGTTTAATAATAAATCTGTGTCTTCTTTTCGTCAACATCAAAACCTCCCATAGAATTGCTAGGCAAAAAGCTTAAAAATAGTTGCCTGTAATAGATTTCTATTGTTCCATTTGTTTGAACATGAAGAATTAAAAAAAAAGAGTCTGAATTATAAGATTTAAAGTATTGAAGAGTGGCCTGTATCTAGGAGTTGTGTTCAGGGTCTAGGAAAATAAAAATACTGAAAGTTAAAAAATAAAAACTTTCAGAGTTTTTCATCTTGTAATGGTGGACTAGCCTGTTGCAGTTCAATAATTCCATCATAACAAATAGAAAAGCTGAAAAATAATTTTGTTTAATATCACTAAAGAGATACCAAGACAGTCAAGACTTCGACAATTAGAATTATGAAGTAAGAAACAATTTGGGGTGAGACAATTTGTTTTACAACTATTTAACCCTTAAAGGCATTTTAGATCACTTTATGTGGAAAGGCTACGACGACGGCAAAGCAAAAATTACAATTCAAAGCCAGTCAAGCACATTCTGATTTCTAGTTTGGAGCTCGAAAGGAACACACTTTAAAGATAAACTCCAATTACAAATAAATTAACCCTCACAAAAAAAGTGAAATCCAGCTTTAAATTCTATATAATCTGCCCTTGCTCTAATAGCTTTTCTGAAAGCAAAATTATATCCTCTATTAAAAAAGATAATGTCAACAAAAGTCACAAATTATATTTATCCAACTATTCAACAAATTCAACTATTGAATTTGGTATTCAATAAAAAATAATCAAGCATCTTACAGGAATTACTGATCAAAAACCAAAAGGGAAAACAGACAATAAAAATAGATCCATAGTGATATAGGTATTATAGTTATTGGCTATGCATATTAATCTAATTGATTAATATATTCAAGAAAATAGATGACAATACGGAAAAATTCAAAATAAAACTGATTTGTGAGAATATAGTCTAATAAAAATACAAAATTTAAAAATATATCAAATGACATAAACTCTTTTAAAAGGATAGAGTTTATAGTAATTTTGATGCAATAGAACTGAGAATTATGAACCAAAATCAAGTTGCTAGAAGATATACAGAATAAAGAATGGCCAAAGAAAAAAAAGGATCAAAATACAGAAAATATCTTAAACAATCCATAGGAGAGAGTGAACCCTATATCATAAACAATCCATAGGAGGAGGGGACTACTATATGTGCAACTGAAATCTTAGGATGAAAGACTGTGAAAAGCAGAGACAATAATTGATGAGATCACAGGAGAGAATTTTTTCAAAATTATATTAAGGATATTGAGAAATTGAAACTCTCATAAACATGTAAGATAAAAAAGGAGAAAAACTAAAAAAGAGCTAGAAGGCATATTTATTTTAGCTACACTGGGTTAAGCCTCTCAAAGATTTTAAATTGGTACTAGCACTAAAGTATAAAGTTTACTTTTTTTTAAGGATCTAATATTCTTTTAAAAAAACACACATTTAAATATATTTGAATATATTCATTTGAATATAAATACATATGTATTTATATGCATATATTTAAGATACATACATAGTAACCTTTATTTAGTTCTTGTCATAGTATATGTTTATTCTCAAATAATGATTTCCTTGTCATCATAAATCTCAGAGTAAATAATTACCTCAATATTGCTAAATATACTTATAAGATTTGAGTGCCCCAAATATGTGAACTAGAAAAGCCTCATACCTTGAGTAAGATTTGTTTCTCTTTAAGTACTAACTTCCAGTTCAAAAAAATTAGTCACAGGGGTGTAATATACAGCATAAGAAAAAGAGTCAATACTACTATAATAATGTTATATGGTGATAGATGGTTCCTAGACTTATTGTAGTGATCACATCATAAAAAATATAAATGTTAAATCACTATGTTGTACACTTGAAACTAATATAAGTATTGAATGTCAACTATACTTTAATTAAAATTAAAAAATCTATTTCTTTCTAGAAGTGTGTGTATTTTAGGGATGCCAACCTCAAAAGCATGGAAACAGTCTCTTATCTCATATGTGACAAGAAAAATTGCAGTTTTCAAAGCATGATATTTTGGCATCATAAAAAATGGAATTTAATACAATATTTTCTAATTTTAATGCTAAACTTGTTTAAACTTTATATATGATAAGCAAATACTCTAACAATCTTGAAACATTTTTTTTCCTTTAATGCCAATAAAACTATTTGGTACTTAATCTCAACTTTTGTCAAAACGTTATCAAGCTCTTTAAAACTTCCAGAGATTTTTAGGAAGTTTTCACATTCTCTTAGACACTTTATGCTTTTATTACTGTCCTTGCTGAGTTTTTGGTAAGTCCCTTCAGTTTTTTGCTCATCTCTCCTGCTGTTTTTTTATTGGCATAGCTTTACTCTAAACCAATCAACCAGCCTTTTCCTCTCTTCCCAAGGCACTGCCAAGTTTAATTGAATATTTGGTAGTAGCATTGCATACACACACAAAATATTTAAAAATAAGTATTGGGCATTACTGTTCAGAAAAGTAGCTTGATCTCTCCGACCATTCTCCATACACCTGAATTCCTGCTGTGCTGGTCACCTTCTTTCTCTCAAGACTGTTCTATAATCTTCCAGAACTTTTCTAGCAGCTAGAAAATAATCCCAAACACTTATTACTCTATGATACAGAAAAATAAATATTTTTTGCCTTTTTATTTCTACTCATCTAGACCCGTCTTGGCCAACAAGCACCTCCAAACACATCAGCCTCTGTAACACACACACACACACACACACACACACACACACACACACACACACACACACACACCAATCTAGCATACCAATTTATCTGCAGGAAAATAAATCAGAGCATCTACTTTCCAGGATCTCACACACCTTGGGAGAGATAAGTAAGAACATAAATACATTTCTTTGGTAGAGGTGATAATAGGGTGATAAATATAGGTTCATAGAACTAAGTCTTAAAGGCACTGTTAAATTAAGTCTTCAATAGGTAAGTGGGATTCTAGAATGAAATTTAGAGAGACAATGATGCGAAAAAGTCACCTTGCTGTCTGGAGATAGCCAAGTAAAGAAATCTAAGCAGGCATCCCAAAATAAGAGCTGGAGTTCAAAAGAAAAATGCAAATTTAAGATCATCCTCTGAAAAACAGAGCTTTATAAATACAAAATCACACATCTCAGAAGTACAGAAGCAGTGCAATACTTAAATGCCCAATCTCTACAATTTCTTAAGTGATGAGAAAACAAATAGACCAATCTTAAAAGTACAAATTTGCCAGTAGTAGAGTTCATCTGCTTAGGTCGACTCTAAGTAAAAATCATTTCTGTCATTATCAATAATGTCAAGGCAATGAGCCTTGAAAACATAAAATTAAAGCATTCAAGGAGCATCTAGAGGACTACTTTATCCACTTTATTTTTAATAGAAGAACTTGAATATTGTCTTACATAAAATAGGCTTTATTTAGTCAACTGATTTACATAACAAATATGTATAATAGAATTACAAGCATGTATAATAATAATAAAAATTATTACAATTAAATGATTTCCTTTTATCAGTGTGATACAGAAAAACATTTTAGAATTCTATACAACATATTCTTACTTTTAATAATGGAGTACTTTTTTATCCTCCTTTCTTTCAATGCCATAAATATCAAGGCTAAAATATATAACTTAAAATTTGTGGGAAAGAATATGTAACAGTCTAACATGAGGTGGTGGTTAATTAGGCTACTTCATTTGAGTTCTGATTAAAATAAAAGTCTGTCAAGAGAGAAAAGGATTTTGTAAATTTTATTAGTTTGACTTAACACAGTAGGAGGAAAGAGTTTTATTCTCAACATTATTTCACCATAATTCATAGGTAGAAAAAAATAAAAATAAAGTATATGGGAATTTACACTCTTCTAGGGAGGAAGGTAGAGAGTTGGGAATTTGTGCAGGGAAAAAGGACAATTTGGAAAGAAACCAGGGCTTTATGCTCACGGATTCAGTTTTTTCCCAAATGCCAGAAGCTCCATCTCAGCAGGGCTGGTGGTAGAACGAATGTGTTTAGTGTAAATGAAAAAGAAAGAAGAAAATAAGGAAAACAAAAGCAATATGGAGTAAAAAAAAAAAAAAGCCAAAACAAAGGAAGGAAACTGATGTCTTACTTAATGTCCAATACATATTCTTGGAGTGCAGGTGGCTGCCTGGGTTGGCCATGATAGAGTACAATTGATGATATTTTGTGTTTAGGAGCTCCTTTAAAAACAAGCCAACCAATCTTCACTAAGAGACCTACAAGAAGAGCACATAAAGAAAGCAAGATAAAAGATTGAGTGACTCTGGCTTAACTGGAGGTTTGGGAGACCAGCAGAGATAGCAACATAAAGAGCAGACCCTTCTATAACATTGAGAGGCTATAAAACCTGTTTTTTTTCTGACCCACTGGGGGCTTTTAGAGAAGGAAGGGAGGAAGGTGAAAGTAGGACATTTAAATGTTTGATTGACTGATTTATTTTTTATTAAAAAGTCTCATTTAAAAAAAAGGTAAGCTTTATTTTTAAAACAGTTTTAGATTTGTAGAAAAACTGGAAAGATAATACAAAGTTCACACTCAGTTTCCCCTATTATTAACATCTTACCTTTAATATGGTATATTTGCTATAATTAATGAACCAATGCTTATACATAATTATTAATGAAAGTCATACTTTATTCAGATTGCCTTAGTTTTTACCTAAAGTCCTTTTTATATTCCAGGTGACATTTAATTATCAGGTTTCTATTTAACTTTTTGGATACATGGAATCTATCTGTAGTAATCTGTTATAATGACCCTGTCAGCTAGTTCTATCATATGTTTCAGTTCTCAGTAGATTTTTATGAATTAATTTAATTCTGACAATAACCCTATGAAACAGTTTACTATTATTATTATTTCCATTTTTCAGATGAAGAAACAGAGGCAAAGAGAGAGCAAGGAACTTGCCCGAAGGCACACAACAATAAGTGACAGAGCCAACATGGACCAAAATTTGTTAGCACAAAGTATGTTAAACTTCTTAATGAGCCTCTGAAATTTCAGGTTCTCATGATTCTGACTTTCAGAATTCTTGGTCCTCTATAAAGAACTAGAAAAAAATGAGCCTCTTGGTCATGATATCTGACATGCAAAGTAATCTGGGCTCTCGTTTGAACCTGACATTCTTTTTTGTGCTTACTGCCTCCAGCCTGTCTATCAAGTGAGAGCAATAGACTATTGTGTCAGAAAGGTCACATCCAGCTACAACCTCTTATATGTCAATGATAAGATCAAATGCAAATTCTATTGTTTTGGGCAACATCTGCTCAGGCTATAGTAATTTTGAAATTTGTGTCGGTCTTTCTCACTAAAGAATTTTGAACAAATTATTTAATTAATTTATTTATTAATAAAATTATTTAATTTTTCTGAGTTCAGTTTGTTTGTGTATAAAATGAGGTAACCATGGAACCCACCTTACGTGGTTGGTTATATAAGGATTAAAGGAAATACATATAAAGTATTTAACATGTTAATTTCCTTTTGTCCATCATCGTTATACATGGAATAGTCAGGAAACAGAGAAGACCTTTCCTCGGTCTGTGATTTCATCAAAACAGAATCCAAAAATGGTAAAGCTCTTCTCTTAAAAAATTGTAATAATAAAACCAAATGTAGGTAAATGTAGTGTTGCAATCTTTAGGAACTACTGGTCTACATGTGGCTCCTTGGTTTATATATGCCAACGACCTTCCATAGTATAATATCCAGTCAAAAGAAGGGCCACTTGACTTAAAACCATTATCCTCCTTGGCCTTTCTTTCTGTTCATTGGAAATCCCTTTGGATGATCATACTAGCTGCCTCATGGATGGTCTATGTTTTTACAGTGAAAGTGTGATTCTTTCAAGGACTATCCTTGAGTTTAGAGGAGCTCCCCTTTTATGTTACAAACAATTCCAGTCTAGGTTAAATCTTCTGACTAGGTACATATTAGTACATCTATGCAAATGTATTACTAGCCACCCCAGAGAAATGGTTTTTGACAGATGTGGGGAGTGGGGGAGGATTTAAGGCATTTAAGGACAAAAAGAGCCATACACCAGCAGATGCCAGGCTTCCCAGTCTCTAGTGTCCCATGTCATTACATGTCCAAAGTCCTCCCACATCTTGATTGAGTGTTGGAGGATTCCACATCTTTGAGAACTTCGTGACACTCTTGTCCCGTGAATTCCGAGGGCCACTGACATCAATACAACTGCTTCATGTGGAAAACATGGATTCTGTTATCATTTGTTTTCTGATATTTATCCTTTAAAATAAAATTACCATTTTTGTTTTAATATCTGAATGGTAGATATGGGATTTTCTTCAAAGGCCGATAATGAAAAAATAGATCTTTTTGACTATCTCCTGATGCTGATATGGCAGTCTTGCTCAGTCATCTTTAGATATCAGTTTGAACACATACAAATGAGGAAGTTAGGTCATACCTGAATCATTTTTTTTCCCTCAGGGATGTCAGAAAGAAGGAATTTCAAAAGGTGATTAGTTGTAAATAGAACTACTCTCCAAGAATTTGAGAGATGAAAACTCTTTACTTTTTACTATCCAGGAATATTGATGTTATATTAAGAATAAATGCGATCTTGCTCTACAAAGGTAAATGATTGTGATTTTATACCACAGAACATTTAATTCTGATCAATAATTAGAATTAGGAGAGAAGAGGAAAAGAATGTGGGGGTTGGGGGAAATTTTATATAATAAAGCTGGATCTCACTTCTATTCAGAATCAAAATTGTTAAAATCATTTTGCTGTATTTTGATCCTGCATCAAGCAGCAATAGAGTATTCCATTTTCTTGAAATAATCAGGATCTGAATACATTAATACATATAGATTTCAAATAGCAATTCGATTTACTGACATTATAGTTATGCTCTAGTAGAGATTATATAACATTTTAAGAAGATCTCTCGTATTTAAATGACAGGCAATATGTGGAAGAAAAAAGACCAATTTAATTCTGAAATTTGTGCCTAGTTCATCAGAAGTAAATTTTCTTAAGATAAATTAATGACAATTATATCAGAGGAAATGGATAGCATGAAATATTATCATTTTAAAGCCTTTTCACAGTTATACATAGAAAAAGAAAAAGAAAAAAATTCATGTGCAGAGCACATGGCTCAATGCACACAAACTGGATTTGTGTATACTCTGTTTAAAATGACAATTTTCATTGTTTCCTGAAGATGGCTTCTGATAACAGAAGGAAAGTTAATAGGCTTAAAAATATTCAAGTGTGCTATTAGTGGTTTTATAAATTAAGATTGCATTTTACGTATTAAAAAAACTCAAGGTCACGCCTTACCACGTGTCATCTAGATACTGGCTTTACTGACAGATAGAAGATACAATCTGGAAAGAGCTATGAGACAGCACACACCAGTTTCCAAAATAGAGTCATAAAAGAAGAAAATACTGAGGAACATTTCTCTTTGACAAATACTCTGGTCACCATTAGAATGAATCAGCAAACTCATTTCAGTTTTGAGTGATAAAACCAAAAATTTAAAAATTAAACTTTAAAATATAAAAAATAAAATATAAAATATAAAAAAAGATATAACTTTAAAATACAACTTTAAAAATTAGAAAACAAGTACAAAATAGTTTGCAGGGTATCTGATCATTTTCAAAGAGATTTCAATAAAAGACTTCAAGTGTGTTTCAGGGGAAAACTAGGTATAGCATGAATTGAGAACTTCTTAAAAAATTAGTAGGACCTAAACTATTGGAGAAAAATAAGTTAATCCAAGCCTGCCTGTAAGTTGGAAACATTCTATTTATTTTAAAAAAATGTTAAACTTATTTAGGTGAAACTGGTTAATAAGATTCTGTAAGTTCCACATGTACAGTTCTATAATACATTATCTGTATATTGCGTTGTGTGTTTACCATCCAAATTCAAATCTCCTCCCATTACCATATATTTGACCCCTTTGACCCTCTTCTATTCCTTCCTACCCACCTTCTACTCGGGTAACAAGTATACTGTTGTCTGTGTCTATGAGTTTCTTGTTTGGTATGTTTGTTTGTTGATTTCCATTTTATAATCCACATATGAGTGAAATCACATGGTTCTTACCAGTTTCTGTCTGACTTATTTCACTTAGCATAATATTCTCAAGATCCATCCATGTTGTCACAAATGGCATGATTTCATCTTTTCTTATGGCTTAGCAGTATTCCACTGTATATATGTACCACATCTTCTTTATCCATTTACCCACTGAAGAATACTTAGGTTGTTTCCATGTCTTGGGCACTATAAATAATCCTGCAATGAACACAGGGGTAAATATATCTTTATAAATAAATGTTTTAAATGTTCAGGTAAATACCCAGAAGAAAATTGCTAGGCCATATGGTAGCTCTATTCTTAATTTTTTTGAGGACACGTCATACTGTTTTTCACACTATAACAATCTACACTCCCACCAGCAGTCTGTGAGGGTTCCTTTTTCTCCACATCCTCTCCAACACTTATTTCTTGTCTTGTTCATGAAAGCCATTCTAACAGGTGTGAGGTGGTATCTAATTGTGGTTTTGGTTTGCATTTCCCTTATAGGTAGTGAAGTTAAATAAACATTTTTTTCATATATCTGTTGGCCATTTGTTTTTCATCTTGGGAAAAGTGTTCAGGCCCTCTGTCCATTTTTAAAATGGATTGTTTGCATTTTTAGTTGTTGAGTTATATAAATTCTGTATATATTTTAGATAGTAATCCCTTATTGGAGGCATTGTTTGTCAATATCTTCTGACATTCGGTTGGTTGCATTTTTGTTTTGTTAATGGTTTCTTTTGCTGTGCAAAAGAAATTTAATATAGTTCTATTAATTTATTTTTGTGTTTACTTCCCTTGTCTTTGGGGTCAAATTTATAAAATCCTCTCTGAGACCAAGATCCATGATCTAGAAGAAATGGTCAGGTTCTTAGAAATATATAACCTTTGTAGACCGAAACATAAACAACTGAAAAATCTAAATAGACCACTCAACAGTAAGGAGATTGAAACAATAATCAAAAACCTCCCAAAAAGTAAAGTCTAGAACTAGATGGCTTCACCAGTGAATTCTACCAAACATTCAAAAAGGATGTAATATTTATTCTTCTCAAACTCTTCAAAAAAATTGAAAAAAAAGGCAATAGAAAGAAATGGAAAGATATTCTGTGTTCATGGATTGGAAATAGTTAAAATAGCCATATTACCTAAGTAATATATAGATTTAATGCAATCTCGATCAAAATTCCAGTGGCGTTTTTCAAAGATAAAAAACAAAAAAGATCAAATTTTTATGGAACCACAAGACACTGAATAGCTAAAGCAACCCTGAGGAAAAAAGAACAAAGCCAGAGGTAATATACTTTCTGACTTCAAATTATATTACAAAGCTATAATAACCAAAACAGTATTACAGAAAAACTAGGCACACAGACCAATGGAACAGAATTGAGAAATAGACCCACATATATATATGGGCAACTAATTTTCAACAAAGGAGCCAAAAATATACAATGGAGAAAAGAAAGCCTCTCAATAAATGGTGCTAGAAAAATTGGAAAGCCATATGCAGAAGAATAAAACTAGACTATACATAAAAATTAACCATACATAAAAATTAACTCAAAATGGAACTTTTTTTTAGAAGGAAAGAATAAGTCAAGGTGAAGGATATAAAGGTGTGACTATTTAAAATTCCTAGTAGGGAATGTAAAATGTATTCATTAAAGATCACATGCACACACAAAAACAAAATTACATTTCTGTTCTACATTGTATTTAGTTAAGGGAAAAAACCAGAAAATTCTAGAATTAAGGGGAAAAGAACAAAAGAAAACTGAGGAGAAAAAAAAGCAAAGAAGAGAAAACTACTAGATTTTCACTGAGGGATGAATAGTGGACTGCTACTGGACCACTGAAGAGGCTGAAGTCACAACATAGATGATGGTGGAAGATCAAAAGGCTATATGTCATTTGCCTGATTATCACATGGGACAGTTGGAAAGATGCCTTGCCTATTCTCCCCCAATACATGTCCATACAAAACAAGAGTACCTACTTCTATCTTTATTGTAAGAACTCCTGGACTATGCTACAGCCAACAAAGCTTGGGGGCCCCAGAGCCCAAGTGATAATAATGCATCTGCAGTCTGGATGTCTCCCTCCTTCAGATAATGCTGCAGAGGAGGTGTCGTGGGTGGGCTTTGGGGATAAACAAGCTCCTTGAAGTGACATACATATTTTTATTTTGCATTCTTTATGTGCATTTTTCTGGAAAGAGAGAATGCACTGCATCACATTTTATAAGGGCCTCAATAAAAACAAAAATGTGAAGAACTACTGTGATATAAAATAAACAGCTTTGTTCATAGAACAGGTGAGAAGATAAGAAAATGGCTACATACAGACTATAATGCAAAGTTTATTGACTACCTATATCAAGTACTGTATTACAATCTTATAGTGTATCCTCCAGTTTATAAATGATAAAACTAAAGCCCTCAGGGTAAATAAAACACATGTCAAATATCACACGACTAATTAATTCTCTGGACTCTCAGTTTAGTCTCCATATTAATATTTAATACTCACAGGGCTTTGTCCTAAAACCTTTTTCATTTTGGCCACTCTCTTCCTCTGACTTTCAATTGCTATTTATACATTGATAGTTACAAAATCTGTATCTTGAGGGCTCAACTTACTTCTAAGCTCCAGGCCAGTAAATACAATTGCATATGAGATTTCTTTTCATAAGACCTCAAAAGTTTGCTTTTTATTCAAAATGAGATCATTTTTCTCTAATCTTACCTTCCAAAGCATCTGGAATCATTATTAGCAATTATCTGGTTGCACAGAAAGAAAACTTTTTCAAAAGAACTAGCAAATAGAACTATTAAAAATATTTGTGGTTCATCTGAAATTCAAATTTAACTCCTGTGACTAGTATCTTTATTTGCTAAATATGGCTGCCCTAGTAACTTTGGCATTTGCATGGTTCTTTGTCAAGGACTTTGCAGGTCCTATTATATCATACCAACATGGCATCTCCCACAGGCTTCGAAGGTAGGTAGCAATATTTGCCAATAACCTTCAATGCACACTTCCTGAACTATTGATATCCTCTTTTTGACTCATTTCTAGCTATATTGTTGACTCAGCTTCTGGGTTTCCTCTGACATAGCTCCCAGTACTTTCCCAGTACAGGCTGTAGCCAGATGTCTGCACCCTGATGATATTTGTCCACTCACCCATGTCCAGCACTAAACAGCTTCTAAGTCCATTGTCTGCGACTCTGCCTTTACTATAGAGCATTCTGGGGTAGCACAGCAAAGCTTAGTGACATCCTGTTACATTCATGGGTATTTCTCATTATTAAAGAGTTTGTCTTTCTGTTGGACTGAAATTAGCCCTGAAACTTTGACCTGTTTGAGTTTCAATAGACAATTTGCTTCTTTAGAGTAGAGAAATGTCTCATTCTTTGGTGTCTCCAGTGTCTGTGATAGTGACTAGCACATGGACAGTTCTCAATAAATACCTGCTGAATAAAAGTGAATATTGTTGTCTCTGGAGCTACATGGTGTAAGTGGATTTCTTATCCACACTCAGTTTTTCAAATACGTGAACAATATTATAGAGGTCTGCATCAATCTTCTCTATTATAAGCAGGCTAATCCCAGTTTCTTTCTTCATTTTTTACTTGCAAAGCAGTGTACCTGGCACAGAAAAAAAACACTCAATAAATGTTTGTGTATTAAGAATTTACTTATATTTAATTTAAAATGGCAAACACTGATATTAAGTTTAAAAGATATAGTATTGTTAGTGGATATAAGTAAAAAAAAAATTAATGGTCAGAATGACCATTGTATCCTCCAAAAGTGTATACCAAGCTAATCTTTCAGTGAAAAGAAGACTTAACAGAATATATATTGCTCAGATCTTTTGAAAAATGCATGTGTGTGCACACATAGCCAAATATGCTCACAGTTGGAGATATTTTAATTTTGAAATATAATACTCTAATTTTTGTGCTATGCCATGAAAAAAATTCTCCAATCTTATTACTTGCCAATTTCCCTCACATAAATTATCTAGATATAACTGGCCCCGAAATTTCATATGTTTCAGGAGAGAGCAATCCAGTATTCTTTTTTTTAATGAAACACATTTTTCCATTTTCTATTGAAATAATTAGCAAGAGGAATGATTGTTTCTTTTCCAAGCAACCTACAGAGAAAGAAATAAAGGAGGAGAAAAAAATATTCAATCTATTGATCAGATGAGAAAAATGCTAGAAAATGGTAAGGAGCATATCTGGGTGCTACATACACTTTAATTAGGTTATTAAGAAGATAGAGTATTTGTCAACATAGCTTCAATATTACATATTTTCCTTCACCTCACCTACCACACTGAACAGCTATATTTGATTTTTATAGCAAGTAAAAAAATAAGATTTTTTTATTATTAAAATGTTTAACCAGAAACATTTAAAGTGAAATAAGCAACTTAACACAGTACTGCTTTTAATTTATAGCCTATACTGGTTTCTAAGATGGCATATTGACTCTACATTTTCTATTCAAATCCCACTTCAGGTTGCAATATAAATGAGTAGGAAGAAGAAGAATCTCACTCTATACTAAAATTTGCACATGGCCACACTGCAAAACCATGGCTCGATTGGTGGTTGCAAAAAGATCGGGCATAATAAAATGAAAGGGAAATAAAGAAGATTCCTCTCAGCAGGACACCTACACAGGGGAAAATGCTGAAGAAAGTTGGTTGCATGTTGTCTTTAATCAAGGGTTCACCATTAATTTACAATAAGAGTTGTAAAATAAAAAGTCCTGTTTTAGAAGGTGTGCATGTGTGTGTGCACGTGTGTGTGCACGTGTGTGTGTGTGTGTGTGTGTGTGTTTATTCAGAGAGAGAGAGAGAGAGAGAGAGAGAGAGAGAGAGAGAGAGAGAGAGAGAAGGGAAGAGGGAGAATTTATACACTGCCAGGTATACCAAACCGTACAACAGCTCTGGGAATAATACTAAGATTCTGTAGTACTTGAAATTATTTTTGTCCGGATTCATCCAGGCTGCTATAACAATATCACAGACTAGGTGGCTTATAAAAAAGAGCATTTATTTCTCATAGTTTTGGAGGCTGGGAAGTTTAAGATCAAAGTTTTGGCAGACTTAGCATTATCTCACTGTGGAAATGAGTGAGGAGCACCCTTGCCACTCCTTTCCTTGAGGACTTTGCCCTCAAAGTCCCTCAAAGTGACCTAACCACTTTCCAGAGCTCCTACCATCTAGTCATGGTCGGGGCTAGGATTTCAACATAATGTAAACTTAGTTCATAACAGTCTTCTTCCCAACAGACACCACAACGACCACTGCATGTCAAAATGTTGGGGGTCTCCTTGTTCTAGCTGAAGATCACGTGTTCATCTTTCCCAAAAAACTAAACAGTCGTCCCCAGCGCTTACCCTCTCCACCATCCTCACGTTGCCTCTGCTCTAGTTGCTATCCATTTTCTCAAACAGATTTGAGGGAAATCCCTGGAGTAGGTTAGAATAGGTTTCCCAGAGGAAATGCTTCTATAATAAAAGAAAAAGCAAGAAGAAGAAGAAGAAGAAGGTTCTGCTGGCTTTACAAAACAAGCTGCTGTTTAGAAGGCAAATTTATGACTCGTTGCTTCCAAGCATCTGTGGGAGGCAGTTGTGAGACAAAACCCTCTGTACAGAAGATTTTTCTCTTCTGGAAATACTTGTGTGAGGGGCAGTCAGCTTTCTGTAAGGAAAAGGGGATGAGGGCCCTGTGCCAGGACACTCTTATAAGAAGAGGCATTGGGGATCCGGTAAAAATGAAGATTCAGAATCTCTGCAGGCCACATGCCATAAATGACAGTGAGCCTTGAATAACCTTCCTCTCACCTGCCTCTGCTGCAGAGTCAGAAGCCTGGCAGCCTGAGAGACTGAGGGTTTTCCTTATTTGAATTGTAGCATTTGTCTAAATCGTATCCCTAAACTCCTGACTGAGCTACTAAAAATAATGTGACTCCTGAGACAAATAATGACTAATACTCTGAACAGAGCCATAGCAGAGGGAGGGGAATGTTTGCAGCTGAGATTTGAAAGAGAAAAATCAGTGAAGGGACAGAGATCAAAAATGACTGTGGGAGCTGATATAAGAAGCTCTTATCTCTCGTCCAATTGTTTTCTATTTCTCACAGACAAAATGAATGGATTTCGGAAACTTTCAAAGATATTGAAGAGATTCTCTGAGAGGTGCCCTTGGATAGTTTAAAATCAAGAAAGAACAATGTGAAATGATTCTGAAAACAGAAAACCCATAACCAAGAAAATCGTTTAAGACTATATTGATTAAATGATAATCTATTCTTGTAAATAGGAAAAACAGATTATTTGCAAACAGTGTAGCTCTGATTTGAACGGTTTAATGATGTTAGTGACACACACAAAAAAGTTTGCCTTGGGACTTCATTTCACATCTTCTGAGAAGCAGGAACAATCTAGTGCTTACAACAGAGCCATGAAACCAAGCGCTCAGCATTTCAGCACATTGAGAGAGTTCAAAAGTGTAGTATTGCTCTTATATTCCTTGTGGGTAATTCTAAATGAAGCTCTAAATAAAGAGCCCTAGCCATCATTAATCAGGCATAATCCAAATCAATTAAAATAGATGAGATCATTTTAGCAATTGGCATGAGAGTTAGAGCCTCATGCTGAAGATGCCTGGGTGTCAATTCCTACATTCTTCCAGAGAAATGAATTTAGGTGATGTTGTATCAAACGATATTTAGAGTTAATGTAATGCAGATGATTTCGCAAGTTAAAATAATCTTCATAAAATTCATTTAATTTCGATAGTTCAAAAAGGTACAGATGAAAAAGCAACCTTTTCCCTCCAAATGAACAACATTAATTTTGAAGGCAGTTGTGCTCAGATTTTAAAAAAGAAAAATAAGTGCCTCTCACCTCCACTTCATAAATCAATTGCCATATATGCCTTAAAACTTTCTAACTCAAAAATCTATGAGTATTGCAGCAGTTATCCCAGAAATCCTGCAAGAATTTATTTGTTTTTATATCGTCTTAAGATTTAAATTTGATACAATTATAGATACTCTCCTCTATCTTCCACTTTAAAAGGTATCCCATGAACCACCTGACCAACAGTTAATATTATTACTATTTATGAAGAGGGAGAGACCCATGTTTCCCTAAACAGTGAAGACTGATTGTTAAATCCATGACCTACTGGGATGGGATAAATGGGATTCTTTTCTCTCAAAGCACCAAGTAAGAAGTTCAAAGATCATCAGAAAGCAATACATCACTGACAGACGTTCATAGCCTGGTCCTCACCCAGTCAGTCACCGCAACAGTCTCACTTCGACAGTAGCATCAGGGGTACAAAAGGTTCAGAAAGCACTATATTAAATGTTAAGCTTCGGGGAAATGACTATTTTTTTTACAGGAATTCTGGTAAATAGAGCCAGGGCAAATGCTGACCCAATCTAGAGTCACTTGTCCAAAGCAATGGTATTAAATTCTGTTTAATAGTGAACCTAGTGAGAATCTGTTTTTCATTTAAAAATAACCTAACTCTCTCTAGAATTAGGGACCATGAGATAAGTGCTGTCTTGTTTCACCTCATCTCCAGAACACATTGAGATTTGGAGTCTAGCTTCACACAGAGTTACAGCGGCTGTGAGAGACAAGGACAAAATTAAAAGGTCAAAAGTTTATCAAAATGTATCTGGCTATTTTGGCAAGAAAATGATTTGCTAATTTACAAGTGTGTAGAAGAGTCCCTTTTGATCAAGAGTTTGCATTTGTGAGCCAGCTGACACTAGATAAGTGTGCCATTTATGGCTCAGGAACATAGAAATTCAGCTTCCCCTGTGACCTCATTAACATTCCATCCAAATTAACTGTAAACTTTCAAGTCTAAAATTAAGTATCCCATCTCCTTGTTGTGACTAGTGTTCCATATTTCCTAACTGTTAAACAGAGAGCTTGCTGTAAATATGCAGTTACAAAGCCCCTGGGAGGTGGTACAAGTAATTAGCATTCAGTGGTTTATGGCTCTCTGTGTCAAATGAATCACCTTGAAATTAGGCATGTGGATAAACAATGCAGTCAGATGAACTATGTATGAGGGAAATAAATACATGCACTGTGATTCTTTGACAGTGAACTCTGAGGGAGACCATTTTGATCTATTATGAAGGCTAGAGAAGTTGAGAAATCCTGGCTAAAAAGAGTCCATGTGCAGAGATTTTCAGAAAAAACAAACAAACAAACAAACAAACAAACTTGCAGACCCTAAAAGGAATAACGTAAATAAAAGACAAAGTACTCAGGCAACAAGAGTGTTGGTCTCTTATTTGACTACTGCTACTGACCCACAGCTACCTAAGCTCCAGCCACGTGAAATGTTTTCCATTCTGTGTCCTCTTAGCTCTGGGTTTTTACACATACTTTCATATGCTTGGTCTGGCCTTACCTCCTAAGCAGTACACTCACTGCAAGTTCTGTCTGTAAGATTCAGTTCTAGTATCACTCTCTTGGTAAACTCTTTTCTGAATCCTCTGATAGTTTAGTTGCCTTTTCTCCTCTGTTGTCTTATTCATTTGCACTTGTTTCTACTACAGAACCCAGTGCATTAATTTGCTTGTGACGTTACCTCATCTCATCTCTGTCAGTTCCTTGAGGATAAGAAATATTTTCCTTATCGTCGTTATCTCCAGCACCTAACCCATCGTCTTCTTAGAGCGCAGTGTCTTCTCAGAACTTTGTCTGCTAGAATTAAGGCAATAGCCTTAAGCATTATACCTTCCATAAAGTGGTTTATTGTCGATTTCTATAGATCCTAGAATCTCACATAATGAAAACTTGTTCTATGAAACAGGGTAAGAGGAATAGAGAATGATGAAGGCATCAATGCTATGTTATATTGAAGACCAGGGAAGGCCTCCTCAGTAAGGTGATATTTTAGGGAAGATCTGAAGTGTAAGAGTATGCTGAGCAGCAAAAACTAAGATCAGGGTTGTGGGCTGTTCACTGTATTTGAGGATGAGTAAGGAGATTGATGGTACTGAAGCAAAGTCAGAGCAGAGGAGAGTGCTGGGGGAGATACCAGAGCAATATACAGCCTTATGGGTCTCATTAAAGACTTTGGATTTTGCTGTGAGTGAAATGAGGAGCTATTGGAAGGTTTTGAGCAGAGGAAAGGCATCTGATATTCATTTTTAAATAATCACTTTGACTGATTGGTATAAAGAGAAGACACTATGGAGAACAAGGGTGGGCACATAATATAGCTATTGTAAAGATTCGAGGAGACTTGGGTGGTTTGGTCTAGGGTGGTAGTGGTGGTGATGTGTAGGCAAGAAAAGGTGGCTTTTAAAGTCACCTAAAGTCACCTGACGATTTTAAAGTCACCAGAAGTAGAGGGCAGGGCTTTTGTCTGCTTTATTCTCTTCTGTATCTGCAGTTTTCAGAACAGTACATGGGACAGGCACTTAGTAAATAGTTTTAAAATATTGAGTGAAGGTAATGGCTGGTGAATTTGATGTGGAGAGTGAGAGAGAGAATGAAGCCACAGATGGCTCTAAGATTTGGGAACTAAACAGCAGAAAAGTGGAGATGACACTTGAGATGGTGAAAACTTTTGAAAGAACAAATTCCGGGGTGGGAATTGAGTTTGGTTTCAGCCATGGGAAGAAGGTGAGTGGGTATAAAAATCTGGAGTTCAGACAGCAAATCAGAGGTGAACATTCAAGAGCCAGTAAAATACAAATAATATATAAAACCCTAAGACTGATATAAATAAAATATAAAACCTAAGGCTGATTTCATCTGGAGAGTAATATAGATAAAGAAGAGAATCGGGATCCTTAAGGAACACCATGATATATTTAGTGGTAAAAAAAAAAAAAAAATGGTGGAGAATCACAAAAGACGTCTGAGCAAGAGAAGCCAAAGAAGGAAGAGAGGAGGATGTGTTAGTGTGTGGGGAGTGGCACCTCCACTGTGAAAATGCTGTGTGTGAGAGGTCCAGGGAGGTGAGGACTCAGAGGCGACCAGTGGATTAACCATGGGAAGTTCACTGTTATCCTTACGACAGAGAATAGGAGAAGTACAAGGGGGAGAATTGAGCATAGAGAGTTTGTGTAAATTATTTTTCTGTAAATGGGGGGAAAAAAAAGAAACAAGAAACCAAAAAGGAGTGTGGAGTAAAGGGAACGGTCCAGGAGTGAAGGAAAAACTGATCATTTAGAACAAGCTAGTTAAAATTCCAGATCAGCTGACAATATAGATTTTCATAGATAATATGAAGTGAATATTGAATTAATAATTTTTTGAAATTCATAATTCTTTTTTTAACTTATATTTTTTGTTTGTTCATTTGTTTTTACAGCTTGGTGTTTTCCTCTTTCTTGATAAGCCTCCTACCTTCCCCCAACAAACTTATGTTCTTACTGAAACATCTTATTGATGTCAAATGAATTTGACGACTGGGTCCCGCCAGCAGTAGCCCTAATTCCCAAGTGTGTTCTTGCCAGTGCAACACCTAAAATTGCATCATCGTGCCCTTCTTCTTCCTTCGATTCTTCCTCCCTTTTTCTCTTCATTAAGATATGAGTTCATTTGATGAGAACGTTGGTCTCCAGCCTTTCGCTCATTCCTGTTTCAGCCCCAGTGCACCTCTGGACCAACTGCCCTGTATGCAGAAATGACCTGTTCTCCAGTCAAGCGATCCTTTGTTACTATTCCTTGACAGAAAGAAACCTCATAATTACAGCCAGATTCAAAAGCCTGGGGGTTGGCTAAACTGTTACAGGTTTACAGAAACTGGTATGAAGCCTGAATTATTTAAAGCCAAGTAAATTGCTATGAAAATTTAAAAACTCATGTTATTATTATTTCTGAAACATCGTCAGTAGAGACATGTAAGCATATTAATTGGAATGGTGTTATAAAATAAACATATCATGCAAAAAATGCAATAAACCTTAGGATATTTGAGAAATTAAAATCTAATGAGAAAGCATCTTCAGTTAAATTTGTTTTGCTGAAGCTTACCTTGTGCAAGACACTGTGAGGGGTTGTTTGATATATATAATTAAGTAAGAAATAGTTCCCATCATTAAAAAAAAAATTAAAAGCAAGAATCAAATATATAATTATTTATAGCAACCATAACACACACACACACACACACACACACACACACACACACACACACATTCACACAAGCTCCAAATTAGTTATTCTCCAAACACATCAAGCATTTTCATATCTAGTATTTCTGTACAGCCATTCTCCCTAAGGCAGCCTTTCTCTAATTCTCTGCCTTTGAAATGCTATCCATCCTTCAAGATTCAACTTCTTGGGGGACTTGTGGATCTCAGCAATAAAAACTAACTCTTTCTTTCCCCGCTTTGTAACTGGACCTTTTTTCTGCTAATATGTACATTTCTGCTCACCACATCAGACTATGAACACTTGAAAGACAGGCATTATATTTTATTCTTCTTTGAATCCCTTCAGTGTCTAGCCCAGTGTGTTTGCCATAGTAAAAATACAATATATTTTTGTGGAACTCAGTCGTTCCATGGACCATCAGCCTGTGAAAGTTCAATTGAAGGCAAAAAGTCTACATCATTGCTGGAGTCCTGATAAATATTGTCTAGAATTTACTTGACTTAGTTTCTGCCAGCAACTCTGCTAAGAGCTGCATACACAGTATGTCTAAATCTTACTTTAATCCTTATTAAAACCTATTTGAGATATATCTTATTAACCTCTTTTTAAAATGAGAAAACTGGGGCCCTAAAAGTTATCTAGCATGGTCAAGACAGTACATTTGTGAGGGGCATGTCTGAATTTAGTGTGTCTAAATCAAAGAAAACTTGAATCTAGTTTTCTCTGACTCTAAGTGTGTGCGTCTATGCTCCGGTTTGAGAAAATAATCATTGTGTCCTCTCTGGTTACCAAACAAGGAATTTAAAACATATTTTACTAAATAACAAATCATGAGTGGGAGTTTAAAGAACAAAGCCCAGCTAGCATTCTTTCTGTAGCTGATAGTCATTGAATTGGCCCCATTCAAATCATACATGGACAGAGAATCACACTTATGCTAATAAATCTTCACATTTTAAAAATCTTTCTTACCCTGAAAAACAGAGATATTTAAATATTAAGATATAGTTAAATCAAAAGGCAAAACAAGTTTGTTCCAAGTGACCACAGTTCAAACCTTCGAAAAACCAACCACTCAGTGAGCTTCCAGCAGGATACATCTTTAGAAATTATGTTGCTTCGCTTTTATCTGAAAAATATTCTTTTATAAACCTGTTCTTACTTTTTCACTTTTTTTTCCTGCTCCAGAGACACATAGTTTGAGCTTTAAAAAAAGTAATAATAATGATTTCTTATCGTAGAATTTCTCCTTTGAGTTCAACGGGATTCATTTGAATCGACATGATAGAACACCTGTGAAGTAAGGGGTATTTGTCTCTTGCAACTATGCAGACAACTCCTGTCTGCATGTTTAGGGCTCAGTAGCGTTTTTCAAAATTCTTTCCTCTCATAGCCAGAATATCATTCTTTTCTTTCCTCTTTATCTGCTCTGCAGATGTCTAAATTTCAGCTCATTTATTTCTGTGGTGACTCAAAAATAAAATTCAACGTTCTCTTTGTTCTTTTGCGTCTTATCATTCCTTCCTTTCTCTCATAGAACTTCTTCTGCTTTTCTGATAGTTCTGTGGGTGAAGTGCCTCCCTCTGAAGCACCCGGTAAGCCTTTCTATCAAGACACTTAGTTTAATTACCTCCAAGGTAATTTTATATTAATTGCCTCTTTTATACACTAGACAGCAAGTCTCCTGAGAGCAAGAACATCTTTTATCTTTGTATTCTCCATAACAGTGCCTGTCACATGGGAAGTAGTCAATAAACACTTATGAATATTCATGAATCTGGATTGAGAGGACTTAGACTGGGTTATCTCCCTGCCATTTACTCACTTTGTGATATGGCAGGGAGAACATTTCACCTTTTTCAACTTGTTCTCTCTTATGTTAAATATAACAATATCTTTCCCTTCTAATTATTTTATGAACTGAGATGAAGCCATGTAAAGTACTTTGTGTAAACGTAAGGTGTATAGAAACTCATATGTTAATGTGTTAATGCTCAAGTTGGGTGTTGAAAATAACCTGGGGGATAGTTCAAACCAGCATTTCTCAATTTAGGGCAATGTTGCCGTCATGGGGACATTTGGATACATCTGGAGGCATATTTGATTTCACATCTGGGTGGGGGAGGAGTGTTAGCTATTGGCATCTAGTGGGGATGGTGCTAAATATCATACAATGCACTAAAAAGCCTCCTGAGGCCCCAAAAAAGCTTAGGTCGTCAATAGTGCCAAGGTTGAGAAATCTTACTTCAAACTTAAGAACATATAATAAGTAAAACACTTCCCTTTGTGTATTTGACAATAGACAGTAATCTGAGTTTTAGCTTTTTTTATACATAAATAGGGGGCATCATATGAACATACTTATAACTATTGGAATAACACCCTATCTTTCATAATATAAATGTGTTTGCTTACTCTCCATCTAGTCTTCTAGAAACAGTGATCTGCAATGGGAGAAACTTCTGCTGTCATCACCTTTAAGGCACACAGTAGGCTTATATTTTGCTAACCCGCATAAATGCAGACGGGCTTTTGTGACTAGTTTTAACCGATACCTTTGTAAACAGAGATGACGTGTGTTATTTCAGGCTGAAAGCATTTAACGGCTAGTACAGGACTGTCTGGTCCTCCCTCTCCCTGGTTCAGTGACTACAGAAGTGGCCGGGATTCCAGAGCATCACATGGTGGACCACTGAGATCCACGTCAGAGGCAACGTGAGCAAAAGAAACGTTTTGTTTAAAAAAAGCCACTGAAATTGAGTGTCATTTGTTAATGAAGTTTAACTTAGACCTACCTAACCACCACCCTGATGAAAGTGAGAACAATACTGGTTAGACTGAGCAATATTATACTCAATCTGAATAATTCCTGGAATAAAACAAGCCTTAAATATTTTAATGCATAATGGATAGAAAAAAAAAATTATTGACCCAGTATCTTGCTTTTCAGAGTATCTATGCTTAATTATAACAAATATGTTGGTCTGGCCTCGTGGTTTGGTTTTCAAAGGGCCAGAGTCTGGAAATTTTGACAGAGGCGTTCTGCGATAGATAATCCTCTATCATATTTAAAATAATGTGTAGCAAATCTTGAAACCTCTTGATATTTTCTCTGACTCAAAATGTAATAACCATGTACATCGAACAACCCACTGCTGTGATGTCAAGGTCTTTGGCTACAAGGAAATTCCTTTTTAAATTAGTTATGAGTTCCAGGACATTTTCTGTCACTGTTTAACCTGGTTGAATTTGCAAAGCTTGCCATCTTGTGGCCAAACACTTCCAATCCACAAATTGTTGCACCTGGATAATCAAGAGAGACTAGGCTAATTGCCCACTGTCAGTTACTAACTGACAAGCCTGGAATCCCCAGCACGGCAGCGTGAAGTGCAAGGCCTCTGCAACGAGAGGTCTTGGCTTGTGTTTGGAACCTGCCACCTCTTACCTATGTCAGCTAGGACCCATTTCCTCAAGTACAAATATAGGTAATAAAAGTACCCATACTACAGGGCTGTTCAGTTAAATGTATGAATACAGGTATGGAGCTTAAAATATTATTTGCCATAGAGCCAGTGTTCAAGTAAGGTGACCTTACATTATCTACTCGACTCTGAACTAGTATCTGTACACAAGTTCCTCAAAATGCCATATATAAATTAACTAGACAAGCAATGGCTTTTCTTAAAGGGGCTACAGGCTTTAATAACTAACCATTTCAAAATATAGTCAAAATATATAAAATTAAGAGTTTAAAAACATGACATAATCTATATAAAAATGTGCTTTGTAAGCCATATCTCATAAAAGCCTCCATGAAACCATGATGACATTCCCATAAAAACATGGAATTCAAGTTTTATAAATATTTATATCTTTTCAAATGATGTTTTCAAATGGTTCAGAGAAAAGAGGCATTTGTTAAATATTCTCTTTCATATCTTTTCCTTTTCCTTTAAAATTTCAAGACAATTGAATAAACATGGCATCGACTAGTTTAGATATGAAAATTATATTGCAAATAAAAAGTAGATAAATTGATTCAAAAATGGTCTTTGGTGGATTCAAAGAGGATATTCAATTCAATAACAATCAGACATAAAATTGATTACTGTGCATTATCTGGATGGTTGTGCCAACTAGGTCTGTGAAGAAATAGTTAAAAGTGACAATTTGGGGCCATCACACAAAGTCTTTAATATAAAAATACAATCCCCTATGAAGTGAGAATAGATCATTATTTGGCTCTCTGATCTCATGAATATTAGATTATCCTGCACCATATAGAAATAGAAGGCAGTGAAGAGAATTGTCCAAAAAGGCTAGAATTTCATTTATATTTTGTCAAGCTGTTCTACATTAACTGTTGAAAATTATATGACATGAACATAGAATTAAAATTATAATGATTAAATAAAAATATGTAACCTATGGGAAAATACAGCACAATTTAATTTTCTGACACATATAAAATATTAAATACATTCATAGTTACTTAACTTCGTGTTAACAACAGGGACACTTTGTGGTTTTGTTCTTAATCATATTACATTACTGTAAATGTATAAAAAAAATGAGAAGCTGATTATTTCAACAGAAGGGCACAGAACACACACACATATGCACAACAAAGAACTTGGCAGAGAAAACTATACTAGGTAGTCAATATCATCTTAAAGTCTGATTTTAGTATATTTTATTCATTAATAAAATATACTTCATATTTATGAATATTATCTATATATCACTTTGTGCAGACAACAGGGCATATATTTTAATGCCATTTAAAGCTGAGAAAATGCAGATTAGAGAGACTGTGATCTAAGATCATGTAGGAAATGACAGAGCCAGAAATCGACCTCACCACTTCCTCTAAATCATATGCTCTTTATCTATTCAAAGATCACAAAGTTGGTCAATGGATAAAGCTAAGATGTGAACTCAGGTCTTGGAATGGACTGCTTGTTCAATATTCATTTGTCAAATTTTTAATGAGTACTTGCCACATAGACAGAGTGTTGATGTTCTTATGATGAAGGTCAACCAAGTTCCTGCTTAACCTTCATAATGCAGAGTGGGACACATGGTATTGAATGCACATTATAATGCAGTGCCAAAGTGACTGACATAGCACAGGATGTTATTGCAGGGAAAAAGTGGGCATCCATCCTAAGCTTGGGGGAAGTGGAAAGATCAAGTGATGTTTAAGCCAAGAGCTGAAGACTACTAGGAGCTAGACAAAGGAAAAGGAATTCAGAGCAAACACTCTAAGATAAAAGGAAGCATAGCATCTTAGGAAAATAGGACAAATTTCAGTAATGAGGAGTAAGGGTAGTATGAGTGAGAACTAGTTGTTGAGAAGCAGTTAAGTGCCATCTTACAGAGTTTAGACTTCAAATTGGGGTGTTTGTTTGTTTATTTGTTTGTTTGTTGAGCCACTGATGATTTTTGAATAGGGTTGACACATAATTTGATTTGAATTTTAGAAATAGCATTCTGAATCCTGGTTAAACTTTGCAAATTGAACACATGTGTTCACCTCCATTTGCTTCTAAAATTCCAGTAATAGGACAACAGAATTATCTAAAAAGTTTTAAAATCCAAAAGATCAAGTAGACCAAAACAATGGGAAATGAGAAATGGCTACAAATATTTTGAATATGAAAAGTACTCAAAGAGTAGTAACTGACATAATACAGATGAGAATGCAGATATCTTGCAAGAAAGGAGTCTATGAGAAATAACATAGTTCATAATATAAATCTGGAAAAACTCAGATATTGGAGATAAAGAGTCCCTTGAAGGCAATGGTAGACTCTGAACTATTTAAAATGAACTTATTGTCACTTTGAAGTTCAATTACTTGATGAGATCTTCTCTGCAATACTGTACAATACTGCCTAACCACTTGCCTATAGAATATATAAGGTCTATTACGAGGAGAAATTACACTGGAGAGGATATTGAGCACGGTGTAATGAAGGACAAACTGCCATTTTGAAAAGAAAGGGAGTGAGTGAAGGTTTACATGCTGAACATTGAAACTCCCATGCTCTCTAACTAGCAATCAGGCTTATATCTCTCAGAGAGGAGACTGGAAAATTATTTTCTGGAAAATCTGAGCAGCCAAAGAAAAGAGCTCTATAGATATTGACATGAAAATAACAACAAGGTAGCTGGATCTCCTATCTCATTATTCTACAGTGCAATCCATCGGTCAATAATCCCTACCCATGCTCACAGAATTCTATCTAATGAGTGTCTCACTCTTGAATCAATGAACTATCAATAGACATTTAAATCTAGTCTCCCATAGGTAAGGTAGAGAATAGAGACAAAAAAAAAAAAAAAACTCCAAGAGAAATTCAGAAAGCAGAAGGAAAAAAATTGAGAGAGAGAGAGCACGCGTGTGCACAGAATAATCAATCATTCAGATAGATGTGAGAAAATTTGTTTAAAAAAAAAATGGTGCTTTTAGAAAAAAGACCAGAGAACAAAGAAGAGTTCTTAGAGATTAAACAATATGACTACAAGAAAAAAATCAATAGGAAATCTTTCATAAATAAAAAACCTCTCAGACAAAAAAGAAAAATAACGTAAGTGTGATAATTGGATTATTTTTAGAACACATTTCCTTCTTTCCCCACACCATTGATGTTGAGCTAGGACTGCAAGGCCAAAAGAATGTATGTAGAAATGACAGTGTGTTATTCACAAACAAAATGTTAAGAGGCATGTGAGTTTCTATTTGCTTTCTTGAACATCGGCCATTTGAGAAGCTGCTGGTCCAAGGAAGATGTGGAATATATGCAGCAGGTGTTCCTGACCTGCCAAGTCCAGCTAAACTTTGCAGAGGCCCAGCCATCTACAGGGTGGTGAGCAAGGAAATAAATGCTTGTTTTTGTGTAACACTGAACTCTAGAGAAGTATATTGCGTGATATTATTGTAGTAATAACTGACTAATATAAAAGAATATGTAAAAATCAACATACAAATAAAGACTCAATCTAAAAGTTTAAACAATCAGATAACAAAAGTTTTTCAAAGAGAAAACTCAAGAAGATTCAGTGGGAGAATACAGAAAAGATATAATATAAGAAAATGACCAAATGACCAAAATTAAGTGATACAAATTTCTATATTAAAAGACCCCCATGAAAACAAATAATCTACACTAAGGCAGATCTTAGGAAATTTCAGAATATCATGGAGAAAGAGAAGGATAAAAACTTCCAGACAAAATAAACAATTCACATGTGAAAAAATTTAAACAGAATGACATTGGACTTAATAGAGCAGTGCTGAAAGCAAGAATTCAATAAATAAATGCTTTTGAAATTAAAATTGAGAATAAAAATTATAATCTAGAATTGTATAACTATTTAAACATTAAGTAAAATATGAGGGTAGTATTTTCAGGCATGTAAGGATGCAAAAACATTTGCTTTCAAAGCATATTTTCTCAAAAAGCTATGAAAAAATATACTCTAGTAAGATGAAGTAGACTTGAGATCCAAGAAGTCAGAGTCCAACATATTAGAGAAATGATGAAAAAAATCTATAATAATGGCAAAGGAAAGTCCCAAAACAACAGCCAGCTTAAGAGCTTTCAGTCCAAATTAGGGAAAAACAATGAAAGTCTCCAAGAAGAATATCTTCATAGGAAATATGGAGCTAATAGTTTACCTGACAAACTTGACGACTTTATGAGAGATTTTACAGGTCTTCTTCGAGAGTTTGGGGAAGATTTCAGAAAAAGAATATAGAACATCAAGCAGAAAAAGTTAAAAGAGACATTACAGGAAAAAAACAAGATCTCTTTGAAGGATTGAGGTTCTCAGCAAGTACATTTGCATTCATGTATTATTTTTTTTACTTTATATTTGAATTATGTATACTGCATGTCTCCGTTGGGTTTCTTCAGAGGCTGAATCAAAGATAATGTCTCAGGTAGTTTATTTGAGAAGTTTGAGAAGTAAAGGAAACACTGGTAGTAGATAGGAGAGGTGACAGGAAAGAAATGTGAAAACTACTGAATTCTGACCTAAACCGTTGCTAATCAGAGTTTGGTCTACTAACAACTGCTACATACCTGGCATTTACTTGAAATTCTGAATCTCGGGCCCCACTCGAATCTGCAATTTTACAAGATTCCAGATGATTTTTATAAACTTGTAAGCTTGAGAACCAAGCACTGACCCAAACCACTGGGCTCCTGGACCCATAGCACCAGGATCACTGGGGAACTTGCTTGAAATGCTAATGATCTGGTTCCACCCGCTCTGCTGAATCAGAACCCATCTGGAGGTAAGCCTGGTAATCTGTTTAAGAAAAACCCTTAACACCCAAGATTGAGAACCACTGGATCCACACCTTTATCCTGCCGTTAGTGGTGACCATTCCTAATTTTAAATCATTTATTACGTGTGACTTTTTAGCACAATTCTCTTTCTAACATCAGCAGTAACTTAGGAGGGTTATGGAGAAGGAACCCATAAAAACCTATGGTTATATGTATGTGTGGATCAATATGCTACTGATGGCAATAACCGCAGCATTTCCTCTTTCCCCAAACTGGAGACATATTGGAAAGGCTCTCTAGTTGAGTGAATATAAAAGCCATATGCTGGTCTGCCATGAATCTTCTTTAGGGATAAATCCATGATTTTTCAATAGCTATTCTAATAATGGTTTTACTCCCACCTTGACTTCTAAATTTTAAAACGCCTCCACCTCTGAAAAACATTTTTCAGTGATTGTCAGTTAGGGTGAAGCGAGCAGGGTAAGCAGCTCCTTTAGTTTAAGGAAGCTACCAGCGGATATTAGCTCTAGGTGTTTCCAAATATTATGGGGGAGGACATCCCCCGATTTTATAAACACAGCAAGCAAGGTAAGACTTTTGTCTTTAAAATTAAAGCCCTCAATACTACCTACTACTTTTCAACCAATTCCTAGGATTTATCCCAGAGCCTCCACTAACTGAAGACTTAAAAAAGGCATTGGTGTTTGTTAGAAGAGTAAAATAAGATAGCGTTAGAGACTTTGCCTTCTTCCTCAGATTCACTCCTTCCTTTAAATACTAAAGCACTGCCAGTCCTTTATCAAGTTCAGAGTCAAGTTCAGAGTCATTTCGCCGTTCCTTTGCACCTCTCTAAAGCGGGCCCGAGAGATAAATCTAAGGCAATGAACTCCAGTGTCAAACTCTCTCAGGAAAGAGCCAGACTAGGAGCTTTATTCCCAGGCCGGCTTATTCCCCACGGCGACCACCTCCTGTCCCTCCACGCTCTGACCCGGGCTTTCAGAGCTGGCTCGTTGGCCTCAGAACTTTTCAGGCTGACCTCGCACTCCCTGGGCTGGCTCCCCCGGGCCACTAGGGGGCGGCCGTGCTCCGCCCCGCCCCAGTCCGGAGGAGGCGCCCCGCGGGAGGAAGTGCCCGAGTTCTGGCCGGGCCGGTGGGGAGCGCGGACGGCGGCCGGGCGCTGCCTCCTCACCCCGACCTCCCCGTCCAGGCCAGCCCGGCCCTTTCCCCGCCCCGTGCGAGCCGCGAGCGACGGCCGGTTCCGGGTCCTGTGACCAGTCAGGCGGTGTCGCGGGCACGTCCTCGGGACTGTGTGGGCAGCCGGCGGGGCTCGGAGGCGCCGCGTGGAGGGCGCGGCGAGGGGCGCGAGCTCGTCCGGAGCGGGGCCGGGGCGCTCATGGCGGGCGGCGCAGCCGGGGACCCCGGCCGGGGGGCGGCCGCCGCCGCCGCTGCGGTGCCCGAGATCCGCGAGCACCTGTTCAAGGTGCTGGTCATCGGTGAGCTCGGCGTGGGCAAGACCAGCATCATCAAGCGCTACGTCCACCAGCTCTTCTCCCAGCACTACCGGGCCACCATCGGGGTGGACTTCGCTCTCAAGGTGCTCAACTGGGACAGTAGGACGCTGGTGCGCCTGCAGCTGTGGGACATCGCGGGTAAGCGGGGGACCCGAGCCGCGTACACGTGGGGACCCCGCAGCGGGCAGGCGGGAGGCGGCCTCCGGAAAGGGGGCGTCCACCCTGTTTCCCAGTCGTCGAGAGCCAAAAGCCACGCGGATCCTCTCGCTCACCTTCTTTCTCTGTCTTCAGCTTGAACTTGTCTGTAACGTTTAGAAGAAGAAAAACACCATAAGTCACATAGGGAAATGGAAAGGCATGTGGTCGGGTGGACTCCAGTGGGATCTGAGACTCTGTGAGTGAAACTCGTCTTCATAGACCATGTTCTCATTCGTAGGTCTGGCCACCCAGTTGAAGGCTTGGGAAAGCTTCTCTTGAAACTTTATGCTGTTTCCTCCCTGCCTGAAGGAACACCTAGCCACCACCCCCGCATCCCCACCCCGTTTCTGGCCCCCTCCACCGCCCACCCCCTACAAATGTTGTTTTCCTAGCATTTGCTTTCAATTGTCATTTTGGAGTGTATAATACCTCTCTTTAAGGGGGTAATATGCTCCTCGCTCTAAGTTAGAAAAACCTTAACTTTGCCTGGTGGTGTTGGTGGGATGTTTAACTCTCGGAATCATTATCGGTGATAGGAAGCCCAGTCTGCAATAGAGCAGGGTCCTTCATCCTACAGACTCATCAACTGAAGCCTATATACAGAAGGTGTGGTCACCCAGCTGGCAGCATAGGTGGGGACAGGTCTGTACGCTAGGTAGTGCTCTTTTTAACCACAGCTTATTACATATGATAAAGTATAGAAGACTTATAACCTATGTATTCCTTTATTTAAGAACAGACGTCTCTTCCTCAGATGTGAGAATAAATTTATGCACATCAATCCATCAAAGAAAAGAGGATAGCCTTAGGCGGTGCTTTTTTTTTTTTTTTTTTTTTGGTTACAGAAAACCAAAAGTTCGTTTGAAAAGTCATCTTTTAAAGCCAGAGGCTTCTTTCAAAACACTTCCTGCTATTTCACAGAACACATTTGAACAGTAGTATTGCTTCTTGTCAAATTCATGGACTCTAAAGGTTGCCTTTCATACCATGTGATAATCATTATCTAGGAATCTTCTATTTAGATGTGGATTTCCATGAGGGTGATTATAAACCCCTGCCTAGGAAGATTGTTCATTGCCTTAGTCTTTATGTAAAATGTGGTACTTAGCTATTATTTAGGGTCCTAATGCAGGTAAATAAGAGATTTTTTGGCAAATTGTGGTTTTAAGCTTCAAGGAAAAATGCTGAAACTGGAGACTTGAGAGAGCAAAAGCATGACTAAGTTTTTGTCCTGGTTATCTCTTGTTTTTCCATCCTTGAACAGACCTATACAGACAGGAAGGGGACATCATTTATATTGGACTCTGGTATATATCGGCCTACGTGGAATATTCTTGCACTTTTGCCCAAATCCAAAACTTGAACTTTGCCAACAAGGAAAGCAGAACTTTAAAACCTCAGAAGGGACCCCTAGACGTTCGATACCATTCAGCAGGTACACACCAGCAATTAGCAAGGTTAGAGCTAAACTTATGAGGTCTAACCTAGTAAGGCTTAATTAAAACCTGTAAGTAAGGTTTTCAGAGATGGAGTTCAATAGATAAGGAAACTGAGAAACATAACTTAGCTTTAACTTAAGGTTTGGAGGGTTAGAGAACATAATCATTAACTATGTTTGGTTTGAGAATTTGAGCTGCTAGTGAATCCTAGCTCATACCATTTGAATTAAGTAGTAATGATATCATGAAGGCAAACTAGAGGCCACTCCAGAAAGTTCCCCCATGGCGAAATATATTTGCCTTATATAGTAACAAAGATGAGTCATATTTAATTCTCAAAGGATAGAAATATTCCTTGATTGTGAAACAGTAAGGAGAGCTTTATATGACTAACTTAAGGTATAGTGGTATTACTAGTTTTTCTGTTGTTCCTTTAGAGTGGGAGAGGTGGTAAAGAAGTTGTGTTGTCTCTATGCTTGAAAGTTTCGACAAGTGTCCAAACACTTTCTGGAAATGTGGCCAAGCAGTTTAAGCTGAACTCTTCAAATGAACAACTATAGTGACTCTTGGGTACAGGCCTCCCGAATCCTTTCTTATCATATTTAATTGATGTACCTGTAAAATACAAATGCAGTTTAATAAAATTTTTGTGTTAGGTTGTTGCTATTCTTAATTCTACCTGCTTTGAGATTGCTGCTCAACACATACTGAAATATACTAAAATACTGAATGCTTTGTTAAGATTTTAAAGAGAGTTTAATAAATGTATACTCAATTAAGATTTGGCAAGAGCTATCCCTGATCTTTTAATATGCATTATAACTGAATTAGTATTTGGCTTAGTACTGATTATAAGCTTATTAGCAACTATAGAATTTTAATGGTAGGGTTGAATGCCTGGTTTAGGCTAAATATATATATTTTTAAAATTTGTCCATTTAGATCTTACAGTCTTTAGATCTAATTTAGTCTTCTTGTATTTACTGAAGTGATTTGCTTTTTTGTAGTGGAGGCAATGTTTTATCTCTACCCTCTTAGAGTTTTCTACTGGACCTGAGAATTAAATTGATGTAAGACAAATTAACAGCAAAAAAATTTATTTAATATGGTTTACATGACATAAGAGCTCTCATAAGGAAATGAAGACCCAAGTGGCAAAACTCAAATGCTTTTATACTTGGTTGAACAAAAAGAGGTCTTTAGTTTAAAATAATCCTTATGCCAGGTGGCATTTTTGGGGATGGCCTGTTCTATCACCCTTCAGATTTTAGGATCAAAGTTTCTTTATAAAAATCTAAGTGAGTAACACTCCTTTGGGCCATAGAATAAATCAGAAACAACCCACTCAGAAGTTTATATAAATATTATTTACTAAAGCATAAAATGCAGGCTTAGAAGTTGGAAGACATATAAATTATATAAACCATACTTAGATTCACTTTTTAAAATTCCCATCCTAAATGAGAATGTTGATCCTGATTTCCTTGTTCCATTTTGCATATTGCCAATTGCTATACCTAGTGGTTTCTTGTCTTTTTCGTAATTCTCCTATAACCCTTCATGAGCAAGAATCTGGAATATTACCTCTGATGCTTTCTTGAGGTGTGCTTTCTTCGAAGTATCCATCAGTCAGGGATTATAAATATTCAAGTGTCTCCTAAATAAAAAGCAGCAGTGCTCTGAGGAGTTGGTCTATGTAGTTATTTGTAGTCTCTGGCTTAAACAGTGAATACTACAGTACCTTTCCTAGGGCTTATTGGTGGCCAATTAATAATTCATTTATAGGAAATTAAAAAAATTTTATTACAAATGATTCTTGTACAGTCTTGCCATCCTCAGTCTTATTCAGGCTCAGCTGATATGCTGAATTACAAACAAGCCTACTGTCTTTCGATCTTCCTTAATTCATAAGTCCTGAGGCACCTCTGTGGTCCCAGAGCTGATGTGCGTTCACAGTTGCCCCTGCTGGGTGGTGAGCATAATGACACGTTTGCGTTACCACATATGGAAATTCCCTGAGAAAAATATGCCTTTTGCCTTTCCTTTGTTGTTGTTGTTTGAATATGTTAACCTTTCTTAATTGACTCAATTAGCCAAGCAAAAAGATGCTCACAGTGGTAGTAGAGACAGTGGAGTGCTGATAGAAAGTACTAATCAGCAAATGTTCTGATTATCTCTATATTAGAACATATGGCTCATATTTTATACCCTCTGTAACAATTACTATCTCCTTATGTTATCAGTCTAGAATTTGCAGTTATTATACCTCTTTTTTTGAAGCACAGTACTTCCAAGGTAAATACTTGTTGATTGGCTCCATCATTTATTTATTTTTTTTGGGGGGTGTGCATTTTTAAAGACTGTTTACAAACCATGGCCTTTTCTGAAGATAACAAAGCTGTTTTATTGGTTTATGGTTGTAATGCACACCCAGATGCTTGCTTGGTATACACCGTGACCTCACTGATTAAACCTGTAAGCCATTGCATTATTCCAGAGATGCTGTTACTTTCAAATATATCTTATCCATCATGTGTATATTATACTGACCTTCTAATTTTCTTAAGCTTTCAGAAATTTCAGTGATTCTTATTCTATATTAAAACATACCCAAGATTTTGTCGTTATGAGGAGGTATGACATGGCCAACACATCAGGAGACAATTGTCATTGAAAAGTTGGTTGTTACTCATAGTTCTCAAGAAGAAGGAGCACACCACACCATGCAGGGCCTAGTGGGGAAGCCCTGGGGGTCAGTCAGGAGGTGGAAGGAGCAAGGAGGGGAGGGCGTGGACCAGAGCCCCTTTATTGTGTTTTGTTGTTGTTGTTGCTGTTTGTTTTTTTTTTTTTTGCGTGAGGAAATGGGCAAGGCAGCATAGGCAAGCTGAACAAGTTTAGGATCGGATAGTTTGAAAGATTTCAGTGGGCTCTGGGCTATAGGGATAGTCCCTAGTTGTCTATAATACCTGGCCGGGATTTGATTGAAGGCAGAACATAGTGTCCTGGACTGCAGGAGCCTGGGAAAAGGAGGCAGATGGAGGTTTAGATTCTGGATTGGTTGGTTTGTATATCAAAGTCCTGCTCTCAACAAGTTGTTTGCTATCTGTACATACTCGCCCACCCTGGGATGGACCGTTCTACCCCTGGTCCACAAGGCCTCAGATGTCAAAGCAACATAAAATGCAGAGAATAAAAAAAACATGATTAATACTTATTTCTAGGCTTTTATTAAAATATGTTGAGAGATAAGTGTGTTTCCAAAGGAAAAAACTTTGAAGGCCTTAGCTTTGAAGCCCCAGAATATCGTATCCTCAAAATAGTGAGAATTTTTTCACACTTAATCAACACTTAAGTAATAGAGAGTGGGTTAAATTGATCTCTTAGATGGTGAAAAAAGTGCAGACATAAATGTGGGTATATTTCTGGAGGGTGAGATAAAAGTTCAAGGAAAATGCATTCTGTTCAATTATATTTTTCAATAAAAGCTGTTTGACTTTTGCAATCGAGGAGGCAAGGAAGCTGTGATTTCTTCACTCTGCTTTTAAGAGAGATGAACCACATCAAAATAAATGGATAGCAGGGGTTTAGTTTAAAGATCTCTATTGGTCTTTCAAACTGACAGATGACCTTACATTCTCTTCTTCCCCACTCCTTATATTCTATGCAGATATTCTCCTTAAGCATCTTCTGCAGTGAGTTTTGATTGCTTCTTGAAATTAAGCTAAATATATTGTTGTTATTGTTGTTTTAGTGTGATTCTGCGGCACCTCCCCTATCTGACTGAAGTGAGGTGTTGAAAATTCAGATTCTTTAGCATCGACTGTATCTATAGACTTGGCTGCATCTGACAAACATCATCATACCCCTTGACTTAACAAGAGGGGAATTAATTCTCTCACTGTTCAGTCTGTAGTCTTCATGAACCAAAGCTGACATTTCACCACTCAGTTTATTCCTTGGCCATATTATGTGTCTTTGAGGTCCAATCAAAGGTGTGTTCCTTGCAGCAAGGAAACCTAGGGTTTTTTTTTTTTTTTTTTAAGTTGGATACCTTGCCTCCCCAAATAAAATTTTGCAGAGTGAATACTGGAATAGGCAACTAGCAATACTCCATACTACCAGATTAGAATTCCTAGAGGTGGGGCCTGGAAATTTGTAATTTACCAAGCCCCGTGGCTGATCTGATTTATACTATAAAGCTGAGAATAGTTCAGTCTAGGGCTCTGCTGCACCCTGCCAGGAGGAGACCCACCCTCTCACTGCACTCCAGTTCTCCACTCAGCTGACAAGCCTTCCTGCTCCCTGACACTGACCCCCACGACCTATAAGCTCCCTTCTCATTTTCACATCACCTCCTCTATCTGCTTGGCCAGCTCAAAAGCCCCCGTGAGGGTAGGAGTATATGGAGATGAGAGGGCTTAGAAGACAAAGAGATGGTATATTTCCTTCTTTTGTTGAATAAATAAGAAAGGAAAAAGCCCGTATCTTAAACTATTATGACTTTGGACACAAATCAAAAAGAGATTTTTATTTTGCTCCTTATTTTAAATTAAAGTCAGCTGGTTTTTGTTGTGTTGTTTTGTTTTTGTTTTTTTAACAGTGACTAAATACCAGGCGGCTCAAGATTTAAAAAAAAAAAAAAAATCAGGCTCTGAATTGCCATGTATCTGGGAATAGGTAGTTTTGAGGATTATTTACTGATACTGCTGCTACCATCTCAAAGGCAGTTTATTTTTATTTTACTGTAGGTATTGCTCTTCTTTTTTTTTTTTTCTTTTTTTGGTATTCAGTTCTGTTATTCTTTTGTTTCACAAAGAGGTTTAAACTCAATCTCAAAAGGGGGTGGTATGAGCAAAGACAGTGCTTTGTAAGTGATATAAATGTCAACTCTGCCTCTTTCCCATCATACTCAGTTTTCCAGGTGGAAGTACATTTTCAAATGTAAGCATAGAATCCCAGAGTCGGAAACTTTTGGTCATTAACCCTCTCACATGATAATAGTTCACATTTTTTAAAGCTGTTTTCTAGTCACTGTCATTCAGTTTCATTCTCTTTTATTCTTAACGATAATCTGGGAAATGGGAACGATACCCAGTTTACAGATGAGTAAACAAACTTGAGACGGGTAAGAGATTCTCCGAAGTCTGTACACCCCTGACTTGCAGAGATAGGGCGTGGATCCAGAGAGTTCAGACTCCAAAAATATTGTTTTCATGATATATTGTCTCCCCCTCATTCTATATATGATAAAAAAGAAAACCAGAGAGATGAACAGAATGGTGTCGTCATGTGACTCCTTTTACCTTCTTAGTAGGTACAGTATTAAACTACAAAATTCAATGCAAATCAAATCTCAATCAGACAATGCTAATTTGATGCATTATCTTTTAGACTCCTTTCACTGAGGATAATACAGCGATTCGTTTTGTGGGAAATTGTGCAAGCCGGTGTAGAGAAGGGGAATGCGCAAGTAGCAATACAATCTCTTCTTAGGTACATTTCTTTATTGGTTAGTATCATGGTAATTCTTTAATGTAAAAAAAAAAATTGTTTTATTTTTAGCCTATAATTTTAGCATGTTAAATATTAAAATGTAGTGCTGGGGCAAGTTCATAATAGCTTGATAAAGTAGTGTAATAAATCTTTAACTTGATGCTTAAAAATAGCAAAATTTATGTGGCTACAAATTATAGCCTCTTACATATAAAATCTAAGACACATTATGACATCACACTCTTACCTATATCCAGCTATATCCAGATCATTATCCTTTTAGAACCAGTGACTAAACATAAATTTTAACTGGGTCTGGATCTATTGGCCACCAGCCACACAAACCTTTTAGAAGTGTTTCATTCCTGAAACACACCATGAGATTTAAATAAATTTTTTAAAGGCCTTCACATACACTAAACTAGAAACTATACATTTTCATTCAGTCACCTTGAGCCATGTGTAGCTCAGTGATTCTCAGATGGGCAAAGGTTAAGCATTTATACTTAGAAAACTGAGCTCCCAGCATCCTATTGCTTTGTTTGTGGCTGTGAAAAATATATTTGAGTTTCACATGACATTAAGAGACA